>PVJD01008814.1:0-68761 GCA_004026545.1 Mormoops blainvillei
GGCTTCTTGGGGGTGGTGGGTGCGGGCTCCTTGGGGGTGGTGGGAGAAGGCTTTTGAGAGGTGGTGGGAGTAAGAGATTGGGTTGTAGTTTCAGCTTCGGTTGTCGATTTGGCAGAGACTGATGTGGCTACCAAATCTTTAGCAGATGTTTTTTCTGCACTTCGTGTCTCTTTACCTGAAGTAACCTTCTCTTTTGCACTAGTTGTAGTCTCCTTAGTTGTTACAGAGGTCTCTTTCGTTTCAACTGTTGTCTCTTTATTGGCTGTCGAAGATGTCTCCTTGGATGTTTCAGAATTCGGTGACGGACTGGGCTTAGAATTTGTTGTCGTCACTGTTGTAACCTTGGAGGTTGTGGTAACTTGACTGCGTTGGGTGGTAGGCTTCTCAGGAGTTGAGGTGGGTTTGACATCGGCATTGTCCAGTCCACTCCCAGCTTCGTCTACAACTGGTGGTTCCGGGGTAGGCTTCTTCTTAGGAGGTTGTTTTTTGTTATCTTTTACTGGAGAAAAAAATACACATCTTTTATTTGGGGGTAGTTTTTTCATCTTACTTAATAACAATATAAAGATCCCATTCTCATCGCTGACTGTGTGTCTCTAGGCAGGTTACCAACCTCTAATACGTCTATTAATTTATTGCAAAATGTTAAATACCTCAGCCTATCTTACTGGGTTATTTTAGGGAGTGAAGGGGATCGGGGTGGAAAGCACAAGTAAAACTATCCCATTAACACATGGAAACAAGTGGCAAATCTGAAATTCCAACATGATCGATCACACTGACTCAGCTCTTTACACGAAAGCTCTTGAGCCCTCCCTTTCTCTACTGTGGCAGAGAGCTTTGCTCAGCGCCCCTTCCCGCCCCCTGGAAACCTAGCTCCAACTTCTCATGGACCCCCTGCATCAGTTCCCTGAGAGGCATCTGCAAGTACATCCGAGGATGCTCCAGTTCCCCGCATGCTCCGCGCTGAACCCTGTCTCCATACACAGGGCTGTCAGCTGTTCTCTTTCCCCTGCCTAGTCCCAGGGGGTATGGAGAGGAGACAAGTATGCCACAGCAGCAAAAAGACCCTATTTAACAGGATCTACCAGAGCAGCTGCCCCAGAGGGGGGAACTAGAGCCCCAGGGGCACTTCGCTGAGTTCCATTTAGCAGACAAGCGTTACACTTCCATTGTGTGCAGGACTCTCTGGATGACTCAAAGATTAAATATCTGGCTATTCAGCTAGAGAGAAGGCTTCGGAGGAAAACACTACCACCCAGGGAATAGTTCTTTAAAACTCCAGTATCCAAAATCCAGTATTTCCTGGAGAAAGAGAATATAGTTTAGAATTTCAGGAAATAACAAGCAGAGCAGAGGGAATCTCTTTGCAGGCGGCCATAGCCTACTCTGTAGTACATTTTCTACTACAGAAAAGGTCAGCCAGATATGACATCGAATTTATTAAGGAAAAAATTAAGACCTGTAAAATGTGGAGAATAACATTGTCTTTCCCAGGAAGGTATATGAGAATTTAATGCATTAACATTTTAAAGCAGTAAATAAAAAGTATTTGTTAACAAAAGAAATCTGGGGAAGGAAAAGTAAAAACACAAGGAAGATAGAAGAAGAAGAAAGGAAAACGGTATCAGGTAGAAGGAACCACAATCATCTTTGGCGCCATCCTGTGGATTCACAGTTCCTGCTACAGCATCTTCTTAACCTTTGCTGTAAAGAGTGGCTGCTTAGCTGCTTGGCACTAATTTGCTATAATAAGTTTGCATGGGTATCTTCTAAAATAACTTACAAAGTTATATACCCGCTCCCCCCGCCCAAATAATGAAACATCTTCGAATCACTCTACCAACACGCATTACTTTTAGATAATTATTGTTACGGCATTGATATAGTCTTTGATCTTTATCAATGCTCAAACCTTTGGGTTTCTTCTTTAATTCTCTATTAGCAGCTGAATTTTTGGAAGACTTGAATTTCCGAATACTTGAAGAGGAAGAGGAAGAGGAGGAGGAAGACTCTTGGTTTTCAGAAACAGAATGTTCTACAAATCAAATAAAAAGGTTGATCACACCAATTGTGATTTAAAGCAAAAAAGAACTGCCAGTCCAAATACAACAAAAAATGCTGTTTACTGGTCTATAAACGTCTGCGTTCTGGTTTTATCAGTAACATACGTGATCCACTGCCCTTCTAATTTGTCAGTTAAAATCAAGACACTTTGAGTTTATCACAGATACTAGAAATATAACTGTAACTTTCTCGTATCTCACAGAATCTAATTATTCTGCCAAAAATAAAGCCATGGTCTTTTTTTTTTTCTTTTAACATTAAGACTTGCTTCTGGTTATTCTAGCCTAGACCCTTACTCTGTTCAGTAAATAAGGAAAATAAATATCTGAGTGGGGTTTATATTTTAGCTTAAACTTCTACTTAAAACAAGTAAACAGAAAGTGTAATGGGCCTTTCATGACTCAAGATTATCCTCTTCTCTGAGGAGCCTTACAAAAGCTGTCACCTACAGGTTGCTTCATCTCAGAAACCTCCTTTTTGTTACATCTGTCGTCTTCCTACCTTCTGTTATTTCCTCTGATTCTATAACTTTCTTAGTCTTCTTCTTGTCTGTGGATTTGGGTGAACGTTTGGTTGTTGATTTGATGGGCTGAGGTGCTCCCGCGGGCGGAGGCGCAGCCTTTGGAGACGGCGTTGTGGGTTTGTGCACTGAGGCCAAGCAAGACAGGTCGGTTAACACGGGTTCATACGCATCAGCAACTTAACTGAGAAAGCCAGGTGCCTCGGGCTTCAAGAGGAGATGCTGCCGACCCCCAGCGTGGCAGGCGTCAGCCCGACACTCATTACTTCAAACCAATTAATTCTGAGGGCGCATTGCTCTAAAATACTGTTCCCCGAGTTGGCGTAAGCTGTGACAGGGAGCCAAGGCTCAGGGGGCAGAAGGATTCCAACCCTAAGCCTGCCAGGCTCTACCACGGTGACCCTGGGGAAACGGGCGAATCCCTTTTGAACTTCATTTCTTGTCTGCAAACTGCGATGTTTATTCTAGACTTCTGGAGGTATGTGTCTGTCTAAAAATATGACTTTATGAACTCCATCCCTTGGGCCTGCCTTCCATGGTGCTCGAAATGATGACTGCCATGTGGCTGAGAAATATAATTATTGTTTTTATTTTCATATTCTTTTAAAATAAATGATGTCAGTTTACCTTTCATTTATTTTTTAATTACGAAAGTTCTCCATGAATATTTCCTCTTGTGAAACTTCCATGGCTTCACGTTATGCTTCTCTCAAAATTTGTTGCCCCTCCCCAAGTTAAACAGCTGTTAGTGGTTTGACATGTTTCTCTTAAGCTTTTTGTCACCCCTCCGCCCACCTCTTTTCATGCCTAGAAAAGAAGCCATGTTTTGATGATTAGGAACCAGAAGAAAAGGAGAGGACTTCTGAAAGATTGGAAAACAGAGAACAGTGGGGACGCTCCGGCTGACGGAGCGTCGTCCTAAATCCTGCCGCGCTCCCCAAACGTCCCAGGCCTCTACTGCTATGGTCTCCAAGAAACGACCACCGCACCTCTCTCTCCCCCTTCCTCCCCCCAACAAAAGCGACAGGAACCTCAATCTGAGAAACTGTTCCACCACGTACTAGCTAGCGATCTTCAGCAAAACACCTACTGCTCGGACTAGCTTTCTCACCCACCCTCGTAGCTAGACGGCTGATGCCTTCAAACCTTGACATGTGACATTGAGATACAGATTCCTACGAGTAGGATCTCTAGTGATTTTGAAACAGCTAAGTTGTGAATCGCAAGGTAATTTGGTTGCTGTTTTTTAAAAATGAAGCATTGAAGCTCTGGCTGTTTTTCTTTTGTTTTGAGGTTTTTTTGGTGTTTTTTTTTTCCAGATGGGCTGCCCGCTTGCCCGCTATCTGTGAATTCTGTACTCGCAGCATTACCCTCACCCGTTTTTTCCAGTGAGTTCTCCACAAACCTCAGGCAATCTGCCCGACCGCTTGGTAGCGTTAAAGCGTACTCTTCATTAACAGTTTCAGCGCTTCATCACTTTCTAACCATCCTCGCCACCCGCCACCCGCCACCCGCCACTCGCCTCCTTCCTCTACCCGAAATGCATTCTTCATTTTCTGTCTCACAGCCAAGACAATTCTCAGGGCAGTGAGTAAATACGTCCCGCCCACACGGGGCCTTCGGGAAGCTGCGGGAACTCTGCACTCTGAGTTTTTGATTACAAGGGTGTTACCTCCTTTATTTTTGGAATGGTTTCCAAAGAAAACATTGAACGGTGAAGAAATGTCCCTCCACTCTGCTGCATAACAGTTTCCCACCCTGTTTCTCCCCCGTTCAAAAGAAGCAGGAGGTACAACCTTGTTTAAATAAAATGATAAAGTCATGCAAGCAATGCTTATTTTCACATTCTTCTGCAAATGTTCTTGTTTTAACAAAGTAGGCTCCAAGAATGGATATTTGGGTTTTGTTTTTTTTTTTTAAAAAGGGAATCCATTGCTTAAGTATATTTTTAAAATCTCGGGGATTTTTGGTAAAATTCAGAGGGTGTTATTATACTCTCAGAGTAACTCCTTCAGGACCTAGAACAAGAAAAGATTTTAAGGTGGGCTATCATGCACAGGAACTTGCAGAGAGACTTACTGAGGTGGCTGTCAACAAGGTGGGAGGATGGACAGTTAACAGATCCTTGGTAGGCTGGTTTGTAAACTTAGTGCCTTAAACTAATTCATAAATTTACTAGTACAGAGAAGCTGAAAGCGTCGATTCCCTCCTTAAATAAACACTGAAAAATATTAATACCAGAAGCACAGATAGTTCAAAGGACAGTTGACTCTGTGGAGTCCACACCATTCAGGTGAGACGAGGACCCATCAAGCAAGTTGGTTACTGTGGATTTAACCCACAGCCGAACCACACCTGAAGAAGAAAGCATTTACACTCAAGCCCCGTCCTCTCTGGCACTCAGCCGGCGGGGTCCTCTATGCTCCTGGAGCCTGGCTGAGCCAGGGAAGAGGCTGGCGCTCTTTAATTCATCTTGGTGAAACAAAATTAATAGGAAATAGCTTATGTGTTAGGAAAATTAAGCCCTTAGAGTGGCCGCGTGTTAGACATCATCGGCGAAGCTAAGGTCGGAGCAGGGCTCTGGTTGCACTGAGAAGCGCTGACCAGCTCCGGGACGCTTACCTTCTTCGCAGAAAGCTTCGTAATCCGGACAGCACTTGCCATACTTCTTACAGTCTGAGTCACAGTCACACTCCCTCCCTCTTGCGAAGGACTCGAAGCAGCGGCCTTTACAGGAAAGGTCTACCCAGAGCAAAACAAAACATCACGGGTTACTGGCATGCGACCACACTCCTATGTGGAGAGCTATTACCCACCTTCTAGCTGGCCAGAGCTCCAAAAGTGCATTTATACAGCTTTCGTTTAGAATTTGGAAAACGGATGGTCTCCCAGGTAGAGACAGCCCAAGTAAGAAACGTGGTGACTTAGGGAAACTTTTCTTGCCCTCTCAGGCTTCAAGGGGTTCCCTAATGCTCCCTGAGTCGTTTGCATGTGTGGACAACGGAAAATCGGGAAGCGTCTCAATAATAAATCACCCTTCATATGAAATCCCTCCATCTTCTCTCCTCCTCACACCACTGCTTTGTAATCGATTTTTTGTTAATGTAATGTTCACATCCTACGATGATGTATTGCAAATGGGCCAACGGTTCAGCTCTAAATTATTTATAATGCAGAGGCCTTCATTATGACAAACCAGGCGAGGCATAGAAGTGAAAGATTTCGGGCTAATCCAGGGCAGGACTATGAAAACAGGCCTGCTTGCATCAAGAACAGCTTTGGTGAGAGGCACAAGGGCTTCCCCGAGGCCTGTTTGAAATGATTACCTACACAGCACACACATTGGACGACAATATATTTATCAGCTTCACAAGCAAATGCTAAGGAAAAATAACTTTGAAACAATTTTAATTGTAATTTTCATGAATTAAATATGAAATGCTTCTATGTCGACACCAAAATGGCCCAAAATACATTCAAGCGAAATACTACCTACCATTAAATTCAGAACCTTTGGGTTTTTATTGCAACTCATTATTAAACACTGATTCTCCATCTTTAATGTGCCACTTTTCAGGTAAATTAGCAACATGTTAATATAGAAAGTCAAGTAGTAGAGAAGATCATGTTCTGTCCACGGATTCTTCTGATGAAATTACCGAAGGGCCCCATCACTAAGCAATTGCGTCTGGCTACAATGTGCTTAAGGACCCTGGGGTCCGAATGTTAAGCCTCTATTTAAAATAAGACATTTGGGTTGGCACTAATCAAAATCCTCGTGCAAGCCGAGAGATTGTCAGGCTTCCCCACAGCTCTGACACCCCCCTGAGATACAGCGCACCGCAACAGTGAGGCAGGTGAAGGGAAAGGCACTTGAACAGAAAGAAGTGAAGTGGGGTGAGTGCAGCACAGCAGGGGGACTCTGGAGGGCGGCGTTGCTTGACAGAGGAGAGGACAGCAGCTCTCAGGACTTACCCACGGTGCAGACTCTCTTGAAATCAGGGCAGCACTCCATGTAGAGTTGACAGTTATAATCACAGCTGCAGGGGGTATCTCTAGAATACCCTTCCCCACATCTCCCTGCACAGCTTGATATATCTAAAATTATACAATATAGTGTAAACATGGCCAAAACCACTTTACAGAAAGACTGAGATCTAATGAGGACAAAGCCATCTGGGGAGAGAAAATGTTGTCTAGTGGAAAGGGTTGGGGCTGATAGCCGTAGGGCCAGGTGATCTTGGCCTGGCCTTTTACGAGACCCACTTCATTCTCTACTAGACCGAGAAGAGCAACATTCTTTTGAAAACCAGTCAAAGGAATAGTTTTGCACACCCCCCCACCCCCCCGGGACAGGGATGGCAGCTACGGCTTGACGCCACTGCTACGATGATGGCTTGTCGCCATTATTTGAGCCTCTCTGTGCTGGGTGCTGAGTCATATACATTATAATCATGCCTATGAAATATTGCCAAGAGACATGATTAGCTCCTTTTTAGAGATAGGAGAGCTGAAACACTGAAATTTTAGTAAGTCCCTCAAGGGCACCCGGCTAGTGAAAAGATCCAGTATGTATGTACTGCAGGTCAGTGAGTACCTGTTACTTCTTCATATTGACCTCTTTCACTGTTAGAAGGGTCCCAATTTGGATGATAAATTATGTGGCCATCTTAAGTTGATAGCCCACCTAGAATTTGAACTCTGAGAGAGATAATTCTAAACCCTGAACTTGTTCCACCTGATCACAGTGCCTCTTATTTTTGATGATGAGTTTAAACCGAGCTGGTTATACCGGCCCAAACTTTCCTAGGCTTCCTTTTTTTTTTTAATTGGTGGTCGTCACTGGGTTGGTTCTTTAAGAGTCGGGAAAGTCAGATGATTACAACCACTGCAAAAAAGAATGACTGCCAAATAGAAAACTCCCAAAATAGCATCTGGACGTGAATATAAAGGTCAAAGACAGAGATTTTCTAGGTAAAGCAAAACAAAAGCATAATTGTCCTCAAATATGTTTTCAAAATCATTTGGAAAACACCTCGCAAACCTCCCTGAGAGATAACCACAGAAATATAAGACTTGAATCCATTCCTGGGACAGTAATCAACAGGTGTAATGTCCTAAATCCATAGAGAGACGCTGAAACACACTGAAAAATATCTCAAAATGATGAGCCCGGGAGAGTTGAAGTCTAAATATGCAAATAAAACAGTCAATATTGGTACAACTTTCAGAAGTTTTTGCGTACATATGCGTACAATACACACAAAAATGCATATATAGCGTATGTCTATAAATACATATATATAAAGAAAAAGGGAATGGGAAGAGGTTGAGAGAGCAAGAAAAGCAGACAAGACAACACCAAAAGGTTCCTTTACACTTAGCAGATTTCTGAAGTCCTGGATCCAGGTGTCTATCCTACTCTTGCCATTCATTTTAACAACCGATTTTAAATTCAGTTGTTATTTTCATTTAATCTGTGAAAGAATAAGCTTTCATAGATTAAATGTCTGCCCTACTTTTGCTATTCATTTTAACTGATTTTAAATTCATTTACTTAAAGGAAAGTAAAACCGTTTTAGTGAACAATTGACTCTATTACAGAGGAAAGGTGAACTAGGAAATGGCCCCAGTGTTGCAAACCTTGCAATTTTATTATGAGAGCACAGAAGGGTCTGGAGATGCCAGAACAGTCATCATTCCTTATGAGATATTTATATTTGCTTCAGTACATTTCCCATCTTTTCTTATCTAAGTGATTCGGAAACTACATCCATGGCAGGAGTTATCTTTGTTGCTCAGGTTCATGATAATTTTAATTATTTTACTGGAAATGTCTATTTTATAAATGTAATTTCACCATAACAGTCATACACCTAATACCAAATGACATTCACATCGGGGTAAATCCATATGTGGATGAACGGTCCTTATAAGAAAGAGAGAGCATTTTCAAGATTAATAAATGCCATTTCAAACATTGCAGATGTTCACTGTAACATGGTATCTCTATCTACATTATGCCAAAGTATTTATCAATAATTGATTTTATGTAAGAGATTAAATTTCTTTGTAAACATGTAGATAAAAATTGTATGCCATTTAAATATTGTTCTTATCAGTTTATCAGATAATATTGTGTAATTCCGGCAACATCTGTAAGGTTTTTAACTTCGGGGAGAACCATGGGAATAATGAGTACAAAAACTATTCTATAGGAAAGCCCAAAACATCTTGAAAAGTTTTGTAATCCGGGGGAAAAATTGAGAATTTCAAAATGCTTGTACATATGTTACATATCTTTTACATAATTATAAGTTTGTACCCTGCCTTAAACACATATGCATTTTTAGAACTCTATTTCTTTCATTGTCATAAAAGTCAGAACTGAATGATCAGCAATGGCTGCGAAATAAAACTGCTTTTGATGGTTAAGGTACCTTGAGAAGAAACTTGCTGAATCAAGAAAACAGAGAGCAGGAGCAAGAACAGGGAGAACATTCTCCCCTCCATGGTTGTTCCCAGGTACCGAACCTTCACTGGAAAGGAAAGAAAAATATCAGAAAACTGCTCTTTAATCTCACCGCTAGTTTATGTCTATGCTGCATACAGTGTTTCAGTGACTTTTAAGATGCAATTTAAAGATAAAGCCATCCCCTTCTTGAAAAAAGACTTTTAAAAGTAATCAACTTTAATTCTATAGTGAATATCTGACCATCGGGTTGAATCTTATGCAGAAAAAATCAAGTCACCATCTCAGTCAGGTTATTGAACATTTAAATTCCTTAGAATTCCCCCCAATAGAATACAAACTTATCTTAAAACTCTATTCAAATTAAAACATGTACTTACAGTGCAAAGTTTAAATCCTATCTTGGGGGAAAAATAGCCAGCTTCAGTAACATTTAATTTAATAAACACAAGCGTTCGTGTTCCAGCTTTCCCTTAACTCTCAACATAAATTTACAAGCTTCCAACAGGTGCATTGCATGAATATGATCTCTTTCAAAACATCCTAACTACTGTCCTTCGAAATCTTGTCCAAACACCTTTAATAAAGTTTATCTTTATGGAACTGAAAACACATTTAATCCCATGAAGCAAGTTAAACTTGACACTTACCCATAGAAGGATAGATGAATTCCTCCAATGTCCTGGAAGTCTTATATATCAGTGCAACTCCATTGGGATGGACCAATTAGTCCAAAGGTTAGACAAAGTCAACAGTGACAGCCCTATGAAATCAAGCTCTCCTCATTTATTGGAAGAGAGCCCAGACGACTAGACTTGGGCAACATCTGGAAAACACTTCCATTAAGAAAAATGACTACTACAAAATAAATTTAGATGTATTGGCCCAAACACTTCTAATTTCTAAGTGAACAAATTGTCCTGTGCGAGCAAAGCTCTCAAGGAGGCTTTGACTAGCATATTGTCGAAACGGCAATTTTAAAATGTCAAACGCTGCTATGTTTCCTTTCTTTTCCCTCCAGTTAATCTAGCAAAGAGTGGTTCGGAAATTTATCTAGCGTTAGCTCATGTCATGTATTTTCTGAACTGATATTATATCAAACATATATATATATATATTTTTTTGGAGTATCGTTGTTCTCACCGGAGCTCAAAAAATAGGTTTTCAATTACCTACAAATGCATGATTCACACTGTGGATTTTCTAGGTTCCTTTATCATGTAAAAACCGGCTGAAAAATTATATTGCTCCCTTAGTTGCTTTTTTCAAGCCCAGCAGTGTTTGGAAAAGTTCTTTTAAAATCACTGATTGAGCTTCCTTGCTGCAGAGAAAATGTGAACTCTCAGCCTCGCAGAGCTGAGTCAGTTCAGTTTAAGGTTTTACCCCTTTTTTTAAACGCAATCGTCCTCTTCAAATCCTATCTACCTACGTAAGGCCTTGGTTATACCCTAGTGCCTTTGTGAAAACTTCTCAGATCAATCTCAGATCAATCACAGCGAGAACCATAGTCAACAAATGTACTACATTTTATTGAAATCATCTGTTCGCCTCTTTCCTTCCAACCCCAGCACTGTGGTTTCCTCAGAGACAACCAACGTCTCTGTCTTTATTCTGTTTCCAACGTGTAGTCCCGCGCTTCCCCAAGGAATTTAACACAGGCTCATTGAAACAGCTGTTGTAACCTGTTTTCCACCCTGTTATGTATATGTTAGGTGCCGCATTTAATTATTACAAAATGCCTTTAAGTTGAATATAATCATATCCACATTTTACAGATACAATGAAGACTCACAAATGAAGACTCCGTGACCCACCTAAGGACACATAGGAGCAGGAGCCGGAGTGAAGATTTGAACCCCTGTCTTTTCATTTTAAGTCCCATCACATTCCCACTCTATCCAGCTCCCTTTGAATCGAAGCCACCACTTTGGTACTTAATCATAGCACTGAATCTCACTCCTTCGTGGGTACACGTAGATTTATGAGATGGATGTCAAGTTCCTATCTTTGTAAAGAATGAAATTACGAAACAACTTAGAGGTTATCTGCTCACCTTTAAATAATTTCCCTTCTCTGGGAACTGCCCTCTCCTCTTTCGGGGTCTTTCCCTTTCAGCCAGTTTTATGTATGTGATCTTGTCACACCAACAACAGTTGACAGGGTCAGCAGTAGAAACTCAAACTAAGGGGAAATTTGGAAGAGTGATTCAGACATTGCAAGTCTGCCTAGGTAGACATTTAACGCGTTCACTCCTGTCCATGGTCTAAACAAGTAAGAGAAAGTGCTCCAGAATAAAAAGAGGGAATAGAACGAAGCAGTCATGCAGACAGAGTTCTGATAGCTTTCTAAATCTTGGTCGGTCTTTGTTCCTGAGCTCCATCCAGATACATTCTTGCTCCGTGTCTTTCGCTTTTTTAAAGATTTTATTTATTTATTTTCAGAGAGAGGGGAACGGAGGGAGAGACAGAGGGAGAGAAACATCAGTCAGCTGACTCTCGCACGCCCCCAGCTGGGGACCTGGCCTGCCACCCAGGCATGTGCCCTGAGAGGGAACTGAACTGGAGACCTTTTGGTGTGCCGGCTGGCACCCAAACCACTGAGCCACACCAGCCAGGGCTGTTCCGTATCTTCATGGCAGACTCCCCCTTTGGGTTTGAAGCTGGCTAAAGATGTTTTCTGTTGCTTAAAATCACTCATCAGACATAGTAGTTATTCAAAAGACTCTGCTGGAGGGAATTAAGCCGAATTCTCTTAGTTTTTAATTTTACTGAGGTCAAGAGGGGAAAACTAGAAGCTTTGTAACTTTTTCAAGTCAGACCTTGACAGCGTTCCCTGACTGTTTTGTTTGACGCGCTGGGAATACCAAGAAATCAGATGCAGATATACACACAGACACATGTTCTTAAAACAAATACAAAGTGCTTTCTGATTGTTGTCTTTTAGAACTATCTGTACTGTCATTTTTCTCCTTTAGACAAATTCATTATAATGATGGCAAATGATATTCTTAAATTGGTTGAATAATCTGCTCTAGTAATATGTATTACGTTCCAGCTCTAGGCTTGGAAAACTGACAAACACACACACACACACACACACACACACACACGTACACAATTATGGCCAACCCATTGACACGTTCTCATTGCCATGGAGTATATTTTCTCTATATAATAAAGTTTGAAAAAGAATGAGAAATTTATTAAATGCCCAGTTCCCAAGGTTTAACTTATGAATGTCTGATTTGCATAATTCTGTTGGGTAATGAGGCTGTCTGGGTAAATAAAGTTTGCCTCTAAAGCATGGAAGTCTTCTAGCTTTATCTATTAAATGTATCTTTATCCGCTGTACTAAACACTCTGTGACTATTGGGCCGTTTACCCTTCCTAGTTGACAACAGATCAATCGTTCCATTAGGTTTAGTTTCTCCCTTTGAGATTTCTTGGCTCGTTAAAGGTATTTTATTAATGTTCACTTAAAACTCATTTAATTGGGATCAAATTATCACAGGATTGGTTTTAGTATGTGGTGGAGAGACTAAAGAAACGGAAAGGACGTAAATAATATTGGATCCTGTTCTCATCCCTTAGGCGTGACTTTCACACAGTTCACCCTCATGAACCTCCGTTTCTGTACTTGGCAGCCCCACAGTGCTGCCTTCGGAGAACATTCCAGTGTTGAGAAATATTTTCTCTGCAGTAAATTATCCCAGACTGTCGTACCCTCCGTCCTGGTGCGCTCTGTCTCCATCCCTGCTGTTAGCTGTCACTTTGTCCGACAGCCAGTGCGTCTTCTAGTGGCTTCTCTCCACCTTTCCATGTCCTTGACGCGTCCCATTTCCTTCCAGCTGCAGCCCAGGAAAAGCCGCCGCTGGCCAGGGGCGAAGCACCGCTGCAAGCTGCCTCTTCATTGTCCCGATTTTGCCCACGATACTAAGTTCGTGTGCTCTAGACGTAGAGTATCTCTGCTCCTCTCATTTGGAGGGGAGAACTGGGCGTGAGACTAGGTGTGTCTATTCTGTTCACGGCATTGTCACATACCGAAAAGCGGTCATGACTTTTTTCTGGATGCTGATCAAAAGTCCGGCTATGAGATAAGAAAAGTATTACTGCGTTTGCTTTTGGAGATAGAGGCAGTCTGATAAGTGCTCCTGATATTTTAGACCTTTTTCTAGCTGCTTAGCTAGAGGCGGCATTCCCAGCCTCCCTTTCAGCTACGTGTGGCCAAATGACTCTATTTTCTCCAATGAAATGTGACTAAAAGGAATACGTGCAGGTTTCACTCTACTTTCCTAACAGGAAGTTGCTGGGCCTAGACTTCCTTTTCCGCCTTCTTGCAGGCTGGAAGGCGGGCATCAGACACCAGCACTGATCATGCGGACAAGAATGGCAGCCCAGGGAACAGCACCCTCTATGGGACACACGTGCACTTCCGCAGCCCAGACTAGTCAGGGAGTTGGATAAAAGGAAATAAATCTCCATTTTATTTGAACAGCTTTAATTTGGGTTGCGTTTGTTCATTCAACTCAGGTATCACCTGAACACAGAAATTCTAGGAATGTCCCAAATATTTATAGGAATTGCATTCCAAAAATTGACGCATACGACACAACGATGCGAAAGAATGAACTATTAGGGATGAACTCTTGCTACTGAAAATGTAGAAGTAAACTAATTTATTTGTAAATGACATGATTGTCCATGTAAAAAATCCTGAGCAATCTACAAAAAGCTTAAAAACTAATGGCTTTATCGGGATCCTGCAATACAAGATCAGTAACAAGATTTATGTTGAGACCATGTTAATGCATGAACTCAGATGTGTTGCCTCTTTTGAATGTTCCAAGTTTCTTCATTTGTTCATTCATTCAATTCTTTTGATGAGTAAATAATGCTCAGTGCTTGCCAGCCCTAGTGTATTACTGGGAACACATGCAGGGTGAGGCAAAAGTAGGTTTATAGTTGTTCATATGGAAAATAATGCAATAATAAATAAATAATAGTACAAGAATAAACTCCGTGTTTTGCTTACTCACATCTGTAAACCTACTTTTCCCCTACCCTGTATATATGCAAGATAGCATCTCTGGTCCCTAGGATTTCCTGGTCCAGCCGGGGAGCCAAACATTTAAATCACTAGTTCTAATCACCTACGAAAAGGAGGAGGCAACGTGGAAAAGAGCTAGAACTGGTCTTTGGCATCAGCTGGACCACCGTTCAAATCTCAGCCTCGAAATGTTCTACCTCGTGGGTTAATACATTTCTTCTGACTTAGCGTCGTCTTCAGTTACCTTATCTGCAAAGTGGGAGTGCTAGTTCCTGTTATAACTTGGCACTGCAGAGATGAATCAAAGATAAGAGATAATTACTTTAAATATGAGTGACAGGTGCTCGATAAATTAAAGGTATTACAACCGGGGTTCTGATTGTGATGCTAGCACTGTGTACAAACTGCTATGGACACCTGGATGAGGAAGCGCCAGCTCCGCCAGAGGCATCCTTCCTGGAAGGATGACATGTAACCTGGAGCCTGAAAGTGCCATGGCTAAGAACAGGGAAAGAAGACAAAGGTCATGACGGTAGACAAAATGATACAGCTTCTCGTTTTCATTCTTCTTGCCTCTTTGTTCTTTAGCTTTGATAACCTGGCTTCTCCCTGCCTGGAACTAAACTGTAGAAGATACAAAAGATGACCCTGTAGTCATCCTAATATATGCTTTTTCTAGTGCACCATTTTAGTAACCTAAATTTCGTACCTAATAATAATAGGTAACGCGTTGAGCATTTACTTTGTCATGGTGCATATACGTGACTTTATTGAACCTCACAGTGACCTTAGGAGATAATTACTGTTATAAACCAATTTTACCTTTGAGATTGCTGAGACACAGAAAGGTTAAGTATCTTGCTCAAGATCACAAAAGGAGGCATCTAGTAAAGAGATAAAGTTAGCATTCGAACCAGAGTCTGTCTGACTGCAAAGCCCATTATTTTAATCGGGTCTATGAGACATGTGCAGTAACACCCAAGATTAATAACTCCTTTCTTTGTGCTCTTACAAAGCTTCATTTGTATTTCTAAAGTGGCTTTTTACACGTAACAATATCAATCTTCCCTACTAGGTCGTAAGCCTCTTACGCTTCCAGAATGGTTACATCCTGTTCATCTTACAGCCTTTTTCACAGCTAGCACAGTTTCTTTTTCGTACAGGATTGCTAATTGTACATCTGCTTGTTGAATTCAGCGCAAGTTTATTGTCTTTGTTCCAGGGGCCACTTCACTGTCCTCTCTCTGCTTTCTAGCTCTTATCACTAAGCTTTGTGATCATTCCAGTCTACATCCCTTGGATTCCATGTCAAGGGAGCATACTATGTCACGGCTCAGACAAAAATCATTACAAATTTATCCTCGAATAGCCAACCACATGAGTAATTTCTACACAACTTTTTAAGTGAGGGAAAGTGAACTGGGGTGCTATAATAACTCAGTGTGACAAATTGTTGAGAATTAGGAAATTCAGAGAGTGGGAGCAAAGTCTGGGTGTGGTCAGAGGACCACAGACAGGTGGGACGGGAGGGAAGTCTCCCAAGAGTCAATTTGAGGACATTTCATTGAGTCATTGCGTCTGGTTCTTTAAAGATATTGCGGGTAATGCAGTTTGGGCTGATCGTACACCACTTCATAATGATCCTTGTGAAATCTCTTTTCCCTGCGATGGCAGCTAACTTCTGTTAGCAGGATATTTGCAGCGAATTGCCCCAGTAAAGCTTTTATTCAGCTTGATACAGAAAATCCCATCAGAAGCCTAAAATGAAACAACATTTCCCCTTCTCTTGGTCCTTTTCGCTGAACCCTTATGAAACAAGACATCAGAAGAGTTTACACCGCTGGGGCTCCGTAGATGTTGGTTGAAC
The DNA here is from genome assembly GCA_004026545.1 of Mormoops blainvillei. Lineage (NCBI taxonomy): Eukaryota > Metazoa > Chordata > Mammalia > Chiroptera > Mormoopidae > Mormoops > Mormoops blainvillei. Next base: position 15,973 of record PVJD01008814.1, read on the forward strand.
AGATTAATGGGGAAATGTCCCTGCTAATGTTAGCACTTACTCTGCCTTGCCACTGGACTGGAAAGGAGGGCCTTGGTACTTACAGACCCCTGAGTCCTTGGTATGTGTCCGTCAGACCTTAAGAGTGAAGGGATGGAGAAGGGAGATGAAATAACTGGTTATTTATTTATCTTTTTATTTGTATTCTGCTTTTTGCACAAAGGGGCATTAATGAAGGACAGATCTTTTTATCCCCCGCAAGTCCTCCTTGAAGTAGTTCAGTGAAGAGTTGTACCCTCTGTAGAAGCAAACTCAAGGTTACAGTCATGTGACCCCCCTAGAGTCCTATGAGGCTTTGGACACCACTCTCTCCAACCATCCACATTTATTGAGCACCAAATAGGTACCAAGCAGTTACTGTCATTAAAGCAAAACAAATATAAATAAATAGACAAAATGTCAAACTAGCGTTTTTAAAAATTATTTCCTTTAGAAACAAGGAAAACGAGCATCAGAATTTCATCAGCTTTTCCTATGAAAATGACATAAGCAGGGTTCCAGTCTATATTTGCCTGAAAATTACAGAAGTAGACTTCTTTTAATATATTTCACAATCTATCACTGAACTACTTTTGATCTCGAAAACATTTTTCAGTTTAAAAGGTAAATGTGTCTTTCTCCTTCATAGGTGGGCTGTTGTGATGAGTTAAGTAGAATATGACAAGTAAATAAAGCCTCTAATTTTCTTTTTTTATTTAACTGTTACTATATTTTAATTGACAAAAGAAAAACATTCACCTATAATTTTTCCACCCTGACACAACTATTAACATTCTTACATATTCTCTTGCATTTTATTTTGATGCAATTAAAATTTTATAAATATATTCAAGGTCAATAATAATTTCTAATTTATATTTTTACTTATTGAATTAACAAACATGTTTATACTTTTTCATAATTGTTATGTTAATCCTAATATAAGACCCCATGTAGTTAAGGTATCACAATTTAATTTTATTAAACTTTTTCTCTATTGTAGGACTATTTTTTGGCTATTTTGTAATAAAAATATTCATTTAGCTTTTTTCTTCTATTAAAGATAACTTGGGAGCTCTGCACAGAAGAGATTTTTGGAGGTTCAAAGAGGTAGCCATAGAAATGCCTTGGGACTCAACCACACAAATTTAAACTTTGGGTCCTAAAGAGGTATTTTGCATCATGCGCATGCGGGCTGTAGTTAACTGTTTCCTCCACAACTTTTTGTAATATACATATTATGAAGTCTCTTCCCAGTGGCAATTCTAGTGTTTTTAAAAAGAATTAGCCATTCTTGTCCTAATTTCCATAACTCCCAGACCCTGTGTACTATGCTTCTCAGGGTATGTACATCCCTAAATCTGCCTGATTAACTAGAAAAATGAGATTGAGCGTGCCTTCATAATGACACTGAATTAGTAAATATAAGTGCAATATATGATGTGGAGCGTTTTCATGATTATTATTTTAAATGATGATATGTATTTCAATCTTAGTAATATTCCCTTATTGAACTCTGTACAAGTTGCTTCCAGTTTTTTGCTTATGATTAATGCAGCCATCAATTTTTTTATGTAGTTTGTATTGAATTTTACCTTTTAAAATAAATTATTAAGAGTAGGAACAACTTTATGACTTGAAAACTATTAATGATCATGCCATCTAGATTGTAAATTCATCAAAGGCAAGGAAACTATCTCATGTACATTAGCACCTAGCAGAGGACTTGCACATAAGAAGGGCTAAAACATCAAGTTCAATTTAATAAAACTAAAATTGTAATCAGTATTCTAGGTATTTCAAAACTTTTTTTCCCCCGTCTGACAACGGAAATGATTGGCACTTAGACACACAATTCTTGTTTATTCTTCCACCTAATAGCATATATATGTAGAAACTGAGACATAACAGATGGATGTGATCTCTGGCCTTGGAGAACAGGTTGTAAGACCTGGTAAGATAAGGAAGTAAGCCAGGAAACAAGTGACTGCTGCAGGAACCTTCCACTGAATGATCCCAAAATGCAGGAAAGTTACAATCAGCTCCCCATTGCACTGAAAACAGAAATGGCTACCTACTCTGGTTCTTTTCCTTCTTCTTCTTTTCCTAAAACCTATTGCTAGACGAAAGTGTGCAGATAAACACAGAAGGGCAAGGTTGAGGAATATAGCCAAAAACTAATTCTTTCCCACCCCGCTTTATCTCTTCCGTGCTTCTTGCAGAAGAGGGCTGTGGAGCGGTGAGAAGACAGGAAGGGCCCAAAAAGATAAGCCTTGATGTAAATAGATGGCTCTTGCCCAGGTTGTCTACCTTCCATCTGGTGGGAGGCAGGTAGGAATTCCAAGGGGGAAAAAGTAGTCATTTCTATGAATACCAATAAAACTAAAACTGGGATTGTTGGAAACTTTTGAGAAACCAAGTGAACTATTTTGTGCCTCTGTTTTTGGATGTAAAAATTAGTTTAACACGGTTAAGTAACTATATATTGTGTAATGTAATGATCTGGAATAATTATTTTCTTTAAGCAACAACCCATTTTTCACCGCCATCTTGCCTTCCTGAGAGACACCAGTTTGTTGAAATAAGATTTTAAATAATCCCTCAGCAAAGTAAAAACTGGCTAGCACTCACGCACTCTCTGCATAATAAAGAAAGGTAAAAGAAGACCCAGGAGCTAGGCTGGGTTGGGAGGAAGAGGAGAGGAGGGGAGCTCCAATGGGATGAGAGTGGGGCTGAAGAGGGAATTGACATAAACAGCAATCGACTAGCGGGGATTTACTAAGTCATGTGCAGGGTACTGTACAATGTAACTAGCTCCTCCTCTTCCCTCTCCTTATACAACCTTTAATAAATCCCATGATTTCTACAAAAGCTTTTGATGTCAATGGACTTAAGCAGGCTCTTTTAGAGGTGGATATATACAAAATGAGAGAGAGAGAGAGAGAGAGACCGGGTTACGGTTGGTACTATTTGAACAATGCCTCAAAGGGCAAAGCTAGAAGTTACATAAGGATTACTCTAATACTTTAAGGAAGCTGAATAATGAGATGGTATATGTAAAATATTAGGAAAAGACACATCACATCCTCACCAGAGCTGTTTTCCAAGACTTCAGAGGTTCGGAGTCACAAGGAGGGGGATGGGCTGAAAGCATGAATAGCTCCAATAAATTAGGGTCTAGTTAGACGTCAGCAAGGCATTTGATAGGACATCTTCCGCACCAGCTGGGCTGATTCTTGGTCTGTTCCATGCAGCAATTCTGGGGTCCTGGGTTGAGATATCTCTAAGGACTGGAGAGATAACAGTGTGCTTTTTTTGTTTATATGCTGTTTTATCATTGAACAGGACAGTAGTTAATCATTATATAAGAAAAGCAACTCTAACAGCAAGGGAAAGTTTTGAAATATAAAAAGGGAAAGGTAAGAGTGTCTGTTATTTGTGGATCATGGCCAGTTCTTTCTTCCTTGATGGTGGTTCTTGTAAGTGATGCACTGGTATAAACTGGCAGCCAGCATGACTCACTGGAAGGAGAGTGGGAAATTATTCAACAAAGTACAGCAACCTTTGGCTAATAGGTCACTTTTTATCTTCTGGTGTGAGCTACTATTCCTCTCCCTTTGCTCTTAGAATTTCACCTGAACATTCTCTTTCTGTTTTATTGCATCAAGGAAAGTTGGGTTCAACTCTAATTTTTTTAAAGCCTCTTACAGGAAGCAAACCTATGACTCAAAGACTCAATGGGGTGAACTAATCGCTAGTCCAGGCGTCCTGCCATTGGCAACACACCAAATCATTCGCTCCTTCAGCAGATTGCTTTTAGGAGCTGCTGGTGCTAATTATTTGCAGCTGTTGCTGAGGTTTCTGTGACAAGTGATGGGCTTGCCCTAGGGGTCCGACAGATGGGACAGATGGGCTAGCACGGACAGGGTTATTGATTGAATCTTATGAAAAGCAAAGGTAGGGCGAATATGAGAGTTATATGGGGTGGGGGTGGGGGTATCCTAAGATAAATCTCAGAAAAATCTCAGTAGAAAAAGTGTATTTTGCCTCAAAGGAGCCAATCCCAGAACTGCTAGCATTAATGAAAAGTACCAGCAGGAAATTGTAGAACATAAAAAAATAATAACCAGTGAGGGGAATTTAAGAAAGGAAAGAATGAGTCACCAGTTTGAGACTTGATCTGAAAAGGCAATTGCTCTCTGGGGTGGCAGGTTGGAGGTGGGAAACAGGCCTGCCCTCCTGATTGTCCGGAAACAATAGTGAATAGACATTTTAGATTTTGTGGCAACTTGTGATGGGAATGAGACAGAGCCGGGCGTGGAAAGGTGAGAAGGGCACACTGAGGCCTGACTGGGTGAAGCGCCATCTGGTGGACATTTGACCAGACCCTTCTCCCCTACCCCCAATCCTCCCTTGGAAATATAGATTATCGCCTTTCTCAACAGTCAAAAGGGCTGCTTGGCGAACTGGAAAATCAGGCACGGTGTCTTTTTTTTTTTTTAACTTTTTACTTTTTGAGTCAAGTCTATTTGAACAATGCCTCAAAGGATCTTTTTTTAATTAATACATTTTTTATAACATTGATGAGTTTTCTTATATTTAGAAAAATTTATGTATTTTTCAAAATTATAAATTTTTGCCCTGGCTGGTGTGCCTCACTGGTTAGAGCATAAGCCTAGGAACTGAAAGGTCACTGGCTGATTCCCAGTCAGGGCACATTCCTGGGTTGCCGGCCAGTCCCCAGTTGCGGGGGCACGCAACAGGCAACCAGTTGATGTTTCTCTCCCTCGCCCTCTCCTTCCTTCCTTCTCTCTGAAAATAAATAAATAAAATCTTTTTAAAAAATATATAAATTTTATACTTCCTGTCAAGATAGACAAGATGACTCTATTCCAGCCATTCAGGTGGCAGATATTAGGTCTAAATCATTCTTAGTTCCTGTATGGTCCATAAGGATTGGCAAATAACATCCTGAAATAAACGATGCCCAGGGAAATTTAAGCTTTTTTCAAAAGTTAAGTTACATTAAATAAGTGATCTTCTATAATGTTGAAGGACAATACAGCCATGTGCCATATAATGACGTTTTAGTCAAGAAAAGACCACATATACAACAGCGGTCCCATTAGGTTATAATAGAGCTGAAAAATTCCCATGGCCTAATGAGGTCATACCTGTCATGACCATCGTAGCACAATGCATGGGGCATAAAAATATTTTAAAATAAACTTAATGTAGCCGAGGTCTGCGGTGTTTATAATGTCTATAAGTAGCTTATAGTAATGTCCCTGCCCGTGATGTTCACTCACCACTCACTGATTTATCCAGAGAAGCTTCCCATCCTGCAAGCTCCATTTTTGGTAAATGCCCTATACTGGTGTACCATTTTTTAATCTTTTCTATTGTAACTTTTTTTGTTTTGTTTTGTTTTTTACTATCCCTTTTCTATGTTTAAGCACACAAATATCATTGTGTTACAGTTGCCTACAGTGTTCAGGACAGTGACAGGCTGCACAGGTCTGCAGTCTAGGAGCACGCTGGCAGCACCACGTAGCCTGGGTACGCAGTAAGCGATGCCATCCAGGTTGGTGGACGTGCAGGATGTGCTGTTTGCACAAAGGCAAAGTCGCCTAACTAGGGATTGCTCTAAACTGTCCTTGTTGTTAAGCAAAGCATGACTGTGTCCTAACTCACACTTGGTTTTTAGGGTTCCCAGTCACAGAGCTGGAGAGGGACTGTTCTTTAGCACATGTCCAATTGTGTCCCTGGGTCTCACTTGGCTTTTTGATTATGCCGACTTTCTAATCTAAAACCTTCTCCCTTTTAAAGATCCCTACCCCCCATCCCCCCAGGTGTCAATAGGCTGAGGCCATGGGCTTCCTACCGTAGCCATCAGTCAGAAGCTACCCTTTGAAAAGGAAACGAGTGACTTGGACAAATAAGGCTGCTAAAAATTGGGGATAAATTTTTCTCTGTTTCAGTTGAATTTGAATTTTAATAAAAATCACAAAGTCCCACGAAAAAAACCTCTAAAGCAATTTCTCAGAAGGAAATCAGTATAGGCAGTTAAATGTTATTTCAGACTTGCTGCAGGGGAAAACCTCCCTGAGAAGACCAATTAAATGATTTATCTCCTGATATAGACATTTAATAGGAAAGTAGAGAGCTTAAACTCTTATGGTTACATAAGAAAATAAAGTAGTGTAGTCTGAGATCATTATTCTTTGAAGGACTAAAGGTTAAAATTTATTAGATTTCTCCCAGGGCTGAGAGACAGGGGTGAAGTTCCTGGAAGGAGCTCTTAAACTCATTAAAATCTATCAAGTAGAGCTTGAATTTCTTCTCAGAAGGGGCAGCTAATCACATCGGATCATAAACTGCCCCAGGTCAGAATGAGACTTTTTTTTTTCTCATATATAACCTGGATTTTTTTTTCCACATAATTATCCTTGACCACTTTTTTAGGTATTAGCAAATGTCTAATTAAAAAAGAAAAACTATATGCATATTTTTTTAAAGCATGGAAACTCATAATTGCAATTGCTATGTCACCTTTATGATAAATACTTTGCCTGTGTGAATTTAATGAGCAAGGCTTCTCAACTTGATTTTAAACTTTGGAAAAAGGAACCGTGTAGAGGTTCTGACCAATTCATCATTAATCAGGGAATTAGGAACAGACTTAAGTAGGTTTCTCAATTAGGACTGTTAGCTTATAATAATCATAAAATAGGGAACAGGAATGTACAGTCTGGAGGCAAATTCAGATATAACAGAACACTCCATAAATTTTAACAAATTTACGTATACTACATGGAATCTGATATGTGGGCAAATTTGGCAATAATAAACAAAGTGATAACACACACATGAGGTAAGATAGATGAGATGTTTGTTCATTTATACTGTAAACTAACATGGAAATGTGAATTCATGATATAATTAGTGATCTATTATGAATTTTGAAAAGCTGCTGAGACCTGCCCCTGTGGACAGGAAGAACATTATATGGAAGTTACTATAATGAAGTGACTCAAATCTCAGTTCTGCCAATCACTAGCTATGTGAACGTGGGTAAATTATTTAACCTCTCTGTGCCAAGAACACCTATTTCAGATGGATATCGTACTGCTCCACGTGGGTTAATGCATATGCAGTGCACAATAATACTAGCTACACCGTGAACATACAGTGAAATTACCTTTCATTATCACTCGTGTTTTTATTACATGAGTTGAAGAGTTACCTGACATGATACCAAATTCCGTGGTCAAAAGACTGTCTTCAGAGACTTAACAGATTATCATAAGGAAGAGCACAACATTTTCCAAAAGAAAATGGGTTTCAAGTAGAGAAAGAAAAATACAGGTTGGAATCAGAAGAGTTCACTGGTACCTTGTACAATTTTGTTACAGAGTCTCATCTAAATTCTTCCCAATCCCCAAATCTAGCCAACCCCCGCCAATCATCCCCCTGGGTCAAACCTCCAAATGAAGCTCTCCTCCTTCTATGGTTTTATGTTCACAAAAAATATAATCTGTACATTCGGCATATGTAAAAGTGTGTGAACATTTGTGATACTTTCACGAAAGATAGAAAAGTGATTCTTTTGTGTTCCGTAACTCCTGACAATTCACTGGCCCTTTTCTCCCTTCTCCATAGCCTTCTAAAATATTTTATGAAATGTTTATGATGATAAATAATTAGGACCATATATGATTGAATAATACTTAAATATGCATATTGATTGATAGAATGTTTAAGGCTAAATTTATGACTTAACTCTAACGATAAGTCTTTTGAGTCACATAAATGTCCCTATAAAGTAGCATGTGATTCAAATTCTTCAATAAAATAAATTCCCCGTTAAGAAAAAAGACATAGGAGATATGCTCCAATAGGTTATAAACCCCACTCATTTTCTTGCCTGCCATGTTAAATTAACATGAAGAGTAAACAGTGTGTGAGGAAGCAAATGTACTAAAGTGTTAATGATGGAAATGGGGGCAGGGAAACTGATCGCACACCTGCATGGCGTTTACCCACACACTTTTCAATTGGGTGAGGCCAAGTGACTCTAAGGGATCACGGGCTGAAACGGTGCAGACTCCTTTCGTTGGCCCAAAGTGGAGGACGCCAAGGCCCTGGGTGATGGTGAGCCTCCCTCTGCACAGAAGAGGTGGATTCCTGAGCGACTATGAAGTGGAGGCCCATCTTCTGTTCCCTGAATTAGACTGTGCCATGAATAAGAAACAAACTTTAATTGTATTATAGAGGTTTGGGGGATTGTTGGACAGCTATCGTTTTGGGGTTTTTTAAATAGCAGTTAGCAGAGCCTGACCAATACAGAAATCTTATAAAAACCGGTAAAATGCAAATTGATTTTTCTTCCAGTAAAGTGGAGCATTCGCTTGAGATAAAATTTAAAAACATTCCCATCTCTGGTGAGTAATTTTATGAAGTGCCTGTGGCAACTGGTAAAAAGAGACTGAGTGGAAAATCCTCCTGCCTCAGACTGTGAGTAGTGTTACGCCCATTCAGCTCGGTCACTCGAAATCGATCCTGAACTTCACCATTGTGGAAACCTCAAAATGTTATGGTGAACAGCTTAAATTCCATCATTCCGCAATGCATTACATTCTTCTCGGAGCACTTTAAAACACACTTTCATCCACTCTCTTGTTGGCGTGGTTTCTCAGGAGAAGTCAGGTGCAATTCTTATTTTTGTTGCTCCATTGGTAAGATGATCTTTTTTTCTCCCTCTGGCTTCTTTTAGGATTTTAAAAAATACAACGTGCCTAGGTGTAACATTTTTTTGGCAGTTTTCCTGTCTGGTGTTCTCTGAGCTTCCTGAATCTGCAGTTTGATGTCTAATGCTAATTTGGGGTAATTCTCAGTTATCATTGCTTCCCATATTTAATCTGTTTCTTTCTCTTCTTCTTCTGGTATTCCCATTACAGATATGTTTTATCTTTTGTAGTCGCCTACAGTTGTTGAATATTCTATTTGTTCTTCAGTCTTCGTCCTCTTTGCTTTTCAGTTTTGGAGATTCCTGTTGATATATCCTCAAGCTCAAAGACCCTTTCCTCAGCCTGCCCAGTCTACTGATGAACCCATCAAAAGCGTTCTTCATGTTTGTTACAGTAGCTTTGATCTCTAACATTTCTCCTTGATCCTTTTTTAGGATTTTCATTTCTCTGCTTACGTTGCCGATCTATTCTTGTATGCCGTCTACTGTATCCATTCCTGCCCTTGGTATATTAATCACATGTTAAATTTCTGGTTTGATGATTCCAACATCCCTGCCATATTTGCTTCTGCTTGCTTTGTGTCTTCAAACTGTGTGCTTTGCCTTTCATTGTATTTTCAAGTTTTGCTTGTAGCCAGACATGATGCACTTGGTAAAAGGAACTGCTGAAAATGGACCTTTAGTAATGTGACAGTAAGATGTGGGAGAGGGGAAGCATTCAGTACTCCTGTGATTAGGTCTCAGTCTTCAGTGAGTCTTTGCCTCTGGACAGTGAACACACCGGGGTTTCTCTAACCCCCAACCCAGCCCCCATCCAACACACACACACACACACACACACACACACACACACGGAACAGGATGCTTACAGTGGGCCGGACTTGGGTATTTCCCTCCCTCTGGGTCAGGTGGCCTCTGATAAAACCCCAGCAGGTTAGGCTCTGGTTCACTAGTTTCCCCCAAGAGCAGGTCTTGTTAAGAAGACAGAGCTCTGCTGTATTTCAAAATGCTCTCCTTTCCCCTCCCTTTGCTGGAAGCTGGAGATTTTTTTTTTTCTTCTCTGATATTTATTGTGAGAGCCTGGTCAAGCTCCTGGAGGTGAAATTCACCAAACAATGGGGGCTCATCTAGGACTGGGCGCCCTTGTTTTCAACTCTTAGCCTCCTTCAGCCTAAGCCTCCAGCAGTTCGCCAATTACAGTCCTGGTTTCCTCCCTTGACCCTGGCTCCCACAGAGGTCCCAGCTCCTGGGCTCTGCTCCGGTTAGACAGATCATGAGTCTCTGCTCCCCTGCTGGCCTTTTGCGTGGGGGGCGGGGGTAATGGTTCGCTCTTTGGCCTCCCATCTCTTATGGATCCAAGAATTATTGACTTTTCAGTCTGTTTAGCTTTTTGCTTCTCAGGATGGAGTGGTGACTTCCAAGCTCCTTACATGCAGAACCAGAAAATGGAAGTCTCACTACGTTACATTTTTAAAACTGTTAACCACCATTATTTCTGTGAGCATATGGAAGATATTTACTTGCTGTGGATTCCTGGATTCAGAGGCAAAGCCAGTTTCTAACAAATTGGGAAGGAAGTCCTGGGACAGAGCGTGCGCTAACGCTGCAAGCGGGAGAGTCTTCCCCAAGGCAGCCTCCTCTGGTCTCCATCTTTGAATTTATCGCGCAATCTTCGGAGTTTTCCACAGGACCCACCAAGCTGGGATGATCTCTGTGATCTTTGGGGCAGCATCCTCAAAAGGAAGTTACTCTGACAGAGAGTCCAAGAACGAAACTGCAATCTACTGACAATTTATACACTGAAATACAAAAACATCTCTATAGCGAGTCATGCATTTTTGTCCTCAGTATAGAATATGAGGTCCTTTACATTTGGGCGTTTGTTTACCTTCTGGCCTCATCTCTCCCGCTCTCCCCTGCCGCCTGCACGGGCCATTCTGAACCTCTCCGAGGTCCTTCAGTTGTCCAGGTCTTTGTCAAGTCCATGTTTCTCTGTACATGTTGTTTCCCTTCTCAGAGCTGGTGAAGATCTTTCCCTCTCTCTCCCTGACTAACTGAACAGACATTCAAGGAGGCAACTGATCGCAATAAAGGAAATGTTGGACTGAGATGATTCAAAGAGATGTGGTTAGCAATTCTGATCCTTTTAGTCTCCACTTAGACGTCCTTTCTGCCTGGACACTTCATCTGCAGTAGCCTTGCGTGTGCCAAGATCTTCCAGCTACTCCATTGCACTCCTCAGGGAGCCCCTGCCCCTACCAATCCCCAACACCCCCAACACACACACACACACACACACACACACACACACACACACACACACACACACGGCTGTGAGCTTCTGGAGAACCTCAGGCCCCACTGCCTGAAAATTTGTCGAATGATTAAATGAATGTACCTCTCATTATCATAAAAATAAAGAGCTAGAATAGCCCCACACTTCTATTTTTCCTTCTTCAGGTTACTTTTTTTGCTCTTTGAAGTTGCCATTGACACGAACTGAAAATTGCTCTCTTCTGTACTAAAATGCATAAGGAAAAAGAATATATGCTACATGCTGTGTCCTGGCCTCACCGACTTTTAAAATGACAGACTTTGGTTTTTTCTTTTCTCTCTCTCTCTCTCTCTCTCGTATTTAATGAGAGCAATTCAGAAAATATTAAATAGTTATAATTTGCACTTCTGAATTAAAAAGAAAAAGCTTTGTTGAGAAAAAAGCATATTTATAAAGCTCAAATAACATATTTTTGAAAGAAAACTATTGATTGATTAAAAGGGCACTCCTTTAGAGACATTATTTTTAACTTTCCTTTTGAAATAATTTCAGATTTACCAAAAAATTGCAAAATGATATAAAAATTTTTCATTTTTTTTACCCAGATTTCTTAAATGCAAATATTTTATACCACCACAATTTCAAATCAAGGAATAGTATCGCAGTATTGTTACCTAATTTAAAGCCTTCATTTCTATTTATCTCATTGTTCCAGCACTTTCCTTTTTCTAACCCAGGATCCAATCCAGCGTGAAGCATTGTATGTAGATGTCAAGTATCTTTAGTCTCCTTCACTTTGAAAAATTTTCTCAATATTTTTTTCCTCAGTGACATTGGCAATGTTGGAGAGTGCTGACCTGATACCTTGTTGAATTCCCCTAAATTTGGGTTAGTCTGATTTCTCCTCATAATTAAATTCAGGTTACGTATTTTTGTCAAGAATACCACAGAAACGATGTTGGATTATTCTCAGTATATCCTATCGGTGGGCACATTTTATCTGATGAATCACTTCGTTAAGGTGCTATCTGCCAGTTCCTCACTTTAAAGTTACTTTTTCCTTTTACCTTTGAGATGAATAAATATCTGTGAGGAGATCATTTGAGACTCCATATTCTCTTTCTCATTACGCGGTCACCCATACATGTTGGCGCACATGGTGACCTCGGCCTAAAACAGTTATCAGACAGCGTGCTTCGCAAGTGGTAATTTTCAATTTCTTCATTCCTTCAACATTTGTTAGTTGGCATTCTACTAAAAGGAAGAGTTTTCCTATTTATTTATTCAGAATGAACTCATAGCTCCTGATTTTATTAAGTGAGTTTTAATCCATTATTTTGTCATTTATTTTACCGTTCAAATTGTCCCAGATTTGGTCATCGGGAGCCCTTCCAAGTTGGGTCCCCTGGCCTTTAGACATGTCCCCATCAATCCTTAGAGCACTTCCTATGTTCTGGCATCAAAGGATGTTTCAGTATTTATTTTCCCTGCAGCAAGAGAATCGGCCAGAATCAGCCACTTCTCCAAGGAGCCTTCATTCCTTTTTTGTTTTCCTTCTTTTTAAGAATGTTGTTTAGAAATCAAAATCTGAGCAGGAGGCGTGTTCCTAGGAGAGGGGACACCAGGGGACAGCGCCAGAGAAAACCACGCACACACGCACGCGCTGTATCTATTTCTATATCTATTTCTCTCCATGTGTGTTAAAACCACGAGTTCATACTGATACCACCAGCTCCAATCCAACACAACTGCGTTCATTCTACTCTTCACTCCTTCTTTTTTGTAACTCCTTATTCCAACAGTGAGAATCCTGGCTCTCATTATCCACAAGATATTTACTTATTTGACGTCACAAACCCTTAGTCCTGGAATACGCATAAAGTAGTTTCAAATGCTAACCTGTTACACTATGAAAAACAAATCTACTAACCCAGCACTACATTTGTGCATAGTTCTTTTTGGCTTTATCTTTGCACTACATAGTTTAAATATATTATTATCCAAAGTTACTTAGGTTACACTGGTTTGTTCCCCACCCCACTTCATTGAGGTTATGTTAATCATTATGCCATTTCCCTCATCCTATAACCTTTCCCCCAATTTCCTACCTTGTTTACCCCCATTCCTTATAGGTAATCAATCTTAGGAGTTTCTGATTTATTCCGCCTGGGTTTGTTCGCTTGTTTTTGCACAATGGAGCAGATACATGTTATTTTATTATTTCCATTTTCTTCATATTATAGATACTCATTTGAATTTTGATTTTGTATTTAACAGTTATTTTGGAAAATATTTCATATCAGCGTGTTTTACTTATTCTTTTTCGCAGCTGTGTAATGCTTTGCTGTATATTTTGATCATAGTTCATCCAACTAATCTCTGTACAAGCATATTTTCCAATTATGGTCAAGAGTGCATAGAGTAACCTTGTGCATAATACTTTTGTATCATTGGAGGTATGCCTTCAGGGTAAATTGCCAGAAGTGAATTACTACGTGAAAAATTAAGCGTGTGTGTGGCTTTGTTAGAATTTGCAAAATGTTCCTCAAAACATCCCACCAGCAGCCCTAGCTGGTGTGGCTCAGTGGATTGAGCACTGACCAGCCAACCAAAGGGTCGCCAGTTCGACTCCTAGTCAGGGCACATGCCTGGATTGTAGACCAGGTCCCCAGTGAGGGGCATGCGAGAGGCAACCACACCTTGATGTTTCTTTCCCTCTCACTCCTTCCCTTCCCCTCTCTCTAAAAATAAATAAAATCTTTAAAAAAAATCCCACCAGCAATATTTGTGAGTTATTGTTTCCCTACAACCCACCACTGGAATGTATAGTCATTCTTTTACATTTTTTTGCCAAACCCTGAAGACGAAATGTAGTTTTAATTTGTATTTCTTCAATTATAAGTGTGGTTGAATATCACTCCCTATGTTGAAGAGCTGTGTGTGTGTGTGTGTGTGTGTCTGTGTGTGTGAATTGTCTGTTCCTACCTTTAAAATTTTTTTAATCAGGTTTTTAAATCATTTTCTCCTTGATTTTTTTAAAGAGCTATTTATATATTATATACTGTAGATATAAGGGCTTTATTTAAACAACACTAATTTTTTTAAGATGCTTTTTCTTTTTCTTTTTTAAAAGATTTTATTTATTTTATTTTTAGACAGAGGGGAAGGGAGGGAGAAAGGGAGAGAAACATCCATGCGTGGTTCCCTCTCGTGCGCCCCCTGCTGGGGACCTGGCACGAACCCAAGTATGTGCCCTGACTGGGGAATCCAACTGGTGACCCTTTGGTTTGCAGGCCGACACCCAGTTCACTGAGCTACACCAGCCAGGGCCTAAACAGCATTAATTTTGAGCCACTAAAATATTAAACTTAAACAAAATATCTCTCAATCTTTCATCTTCCAATTTATATCTTAAATAGAAAAGAAACAAAATGCAGGCAATTTTCTAACTTTGCCTGCACAATATGGCTGCGAACCATTTTGATAATGTAGCTCATCACGGTCCTTTCTTCCCTTCACCATTTCCTGGGGCGGTGACTTGAGTTGCTCCATAATGGCCGGGCTCATCTGCTTCGTTGTTTCATTTGTATTTTGAGACTAAAGTTGATCTAATTTTGTACATCTACGGGGCAGACATAGTGGCTGCTTTAAAAATATTTGCCAAGGTATAAAGGATGCTAAAAGAAAATACATGGAAAGCAGTATGGCTAAAGAGTATACTGTAAATTAGAAGTAAGCTAGAAGGCGGGTGCAAAGAAAAAATTAAGGTAGGATATAATAAAGAATAAGGTTAAGGCACGAAATGTGTAACTTGATCTATACATCTGTTGAGAATGGAGAGCAATCCTTTTGCTTGCTAGAGCACAATTACAATGACAGTAATAAACAGGGTTGCTTCCTTTTTTAGTTTACTAATTTTTTTTTAGAGAGATAAAGGAAGGGAGAGAGAGAGAAAGATTGATTTGTTGTTCTACATGTCTGTGCCTTCATGGGCTGATTCTGGTGTGTGCCCCGACGGGGGGTCAAACCCACGACCTCCGTGCATTGAGACGACGCTCCAACCAACTGAATTAAACACCCAGGGAAGGGCTGCTTACTTCCTAAAGATCAGTTTGAGCCCTAAGATTTCAAGCCTGGTAGTGAAGAAGGAGGAATACATGTTTTTTTTTTTTTTAAAAGGCAGTATGACTATCAGAATCTTCAACCCTAAATTACTTTAATTTTCAACAGATGTTTAAAGGTCAGAGGATGAATTTGCTGTACAACAAAAACAAAACGAAGAAAGAATATCATTTGAAATATGAAAGAGAACAAGAGGGAGAATGTTCTACTCTTGGTTTCCTTTGGCCTTTTTAGAATATTGCTGATGAGCCCCATCTGTGACAGCTTCTGAGTTTTTGCAACTTGTCTCAGGTTGGACTCACATCCCTGCTTTTCTTATATGGAAAATAGCTGTCGCAAACCAAGTTCCCCCTCCCTGCCTCACCCCCCTCCCCAGGGAGAGGCCGCCGGGCCATGTGTGGCCCCTCGGCGGCCAGAGCAGTTTGCCATACCTCATTATAGGCACAGATGTGCCCTACATAAAGACCAATGGAGGCCTAGCAAGGCAAAAAGAGAACAGAAATTATCATTAAAAATACTTTTTATTGCTCTGTTTAAAGGAAAAACAGATCTGGAGTCTACACACTGAAGCTACATCTCCAGGAAAGCCATAAGCTGGCCCTGAACACACTGACACGCCTGCTTTAGTTCTAGTTTCCTGTGCTTTCACGCGCCCTTCACTGCAGGCCTGCTCAGAGCCTTTAAGAAGCAGTTCATGTGCAGCATGACTTTGCTAAAGGGCGATGCTAGACAAAGCATTTTCCAAATGTATTGGGGATATGGGAGGCATTTGCCCAGGCCAGTCGTTCTCAAAGGTTAGCCTGCATCAGAATCTCATGGAAGGCTTGTTAAAACACAATGCTGTCCCACCCTGACTGGAGTTTCAGATTTAGGAAGTCTGTGGTGGGCCCAAGAATTTGCATTTCTAACAAATACATGGGCAGTGCTCATGTTGCTGGTCCAGGGACCACTTTGGAGACCACTGGCCTCGGTATGTGGTACCCAAACCATTTTGATTTAAATATATTTTCAAGGTCCTTTATATCTTTCTTTATATACATATATTTTTTTATCCTTACCCGAGAACACTTTTTTCATTGCTTTTAGAGAGAGTGCAGTAGGGAGAGAGAGAAACATTCATGGGTTGCCTCCCGTACATGCCCTGACCTTAAGCGTCCGGTACAGGAATGAGCCCAAAACCTCAGCATGTGCCCCAACTGGGAATCAAACACATGGCCCTTTGGTTACTAGACAACACTCCAACCAACTGAGCTTACTCTAGCCAGGCACTCTTTGTATCTTTCAACAAGAGGCAAACTAAAAAAATAGGTCTCACAATCTAGCGTTTTCAAAACTATAGATCAATAACTACTCACAATCCACTGAGAGTCACCGGAGACCCACACGTTGTTTTGTTACAGCGCGAAAATGTCTTGTGTTTCTAATAGGAAAGGAACATTGACTTACAGTAGTATTTTGTTGGTTCAGGGTGGTTCATTAACAGAAAGCTTAGTCTTCTTACAGGTGATGAAGGTTTTCACATCAGAAAGTACGCATCGCACAGGTGTGTGTTTGAGTGTGTTTGTTTTCGGTCCCATTACAAAAAGTGTTTAGGAAAAAACAAGAACTGAGCCCTCGTTGGAGGTGGCAACAGCTCTTTGTGGCCCATAATTGAGGGTGGGAGACAGTGGATATATCAATTAAAAAACTCCGAGAACTTTGAATCCTGTGAATTAGCTGCCAAACCGAGTTTACAAACCAACTTGAGGCATGCAGAGACCATAGACATTACATTCCCTTTCTGCCCTACGTGTCGAAGGGGGCTGTCAGGCCAAGTAACCTCATGCTAGACATTTTATTAAACATGCCTCTGTTCACCCTGGTCTTGGGCTACAAGAGAGGCACTAAAATTGAAGTTCAGTATTTATTATTATGTGAGTGATTATCAATAATAATCCAGGTTCATAGCTATTATTCAAATACCCCGGCACCAGACGTGTTTCAGAATCAAGAATTTATATTTCCTGGCATTTTAAAATGGTAAACAGTTACCACGTTTTGTAACATGTAACCCCACTAGCCGGGTCCAGGACAACACCCGATAAAGACATGCGTTAACGTTTCCGCAGGAAATACATAAATGGTCCCACGAAGTGGCATAAAGAAAGACAATGAACAATTCCACAATAGGGTTTTGCTATCAAGTGAGTTCAAGTCATATTTTTTCTTTTCCTTTTTAAAACAGGCTTTCGAGATACAATTCCCATACCATAAATTCACCATTTTAAGTGTACAGCCATCACCACTATATAATTTTAGAATATATTCATCATACCTGCCTTTCTCCCTGCCTTTGCCCCTCGCAATCACTGACCTACTTTCTGCCTCTATGGAGTTGCGTCTTCTGGACACGTCATATGCGGAGAATTATACGTATCCAGCTATACGGTCTGTAACTCTTGAGCCTGCCTTCGTTCACGTAGCATCGTGTTTTCAAGGTTCGTCCCTGTGGCAGTATCTATCAGTATCAGAAGTAAAGTACTTCTGTCCTTTTTATTGCTGGATAGTATCTCATCGCAGGGCTACATCGCATTTTATTTATTCATCAGATGAAGGACACTCTGGTGCTCCACTTTTTTGTTGCAATGGATAACGCTAGTGTGACCAGTCGGGGTCAAGTTCAGTGAGTATTCGTCTGAGCGTAGCGTGGCTGGGTCATATGGTAACCCCGTTTAAGTTTTTTGAGGAGCTAAAAATCTTGTTTTCCAAAATGGTTGCACCATTTTCCATTCCTTCCAACAATGTATCAGGGCTCCCAGTTCTCCTCCTCTTTGTTGATACTCGCTGTTGCCCGTCTTTTCTGCTGTGGCCAACTCAGTGTCCGTGAAGTGGAATTTCACTGTGACCTGGGGTTTAGTAATATTTCCCTGATGCCTAATGATGTTGAACATCTTTTCACGTACTGATCAGTCATTTCTATATCTTCTTTGGAGAGATAGTCAAACCTTTTGCCCATTTAAAAATTGGATCATTTGTCTATTGTTGCGTTGGAATAGTTCTTCATAAATACTCCTTGTATTATTGCAAAGTTTTGGTTATTTTTTAGAGTCAGGAAAACATTGATTTGACAAATTTTGCCAGTGCTCCTATGGCTTTTATAAGTGGAACTGATTTCAAAGATTCTTATTCTGCCATACCAGACATGCTTCTCCATAAATTTATAGATTATACAAAACTTTTCATTTTCAGAACTTTTTTGAATTGTAGAATCATGATTAACATTTTGTTTTGAATATAAATCATGCCCCCATTTTTTTTTTTTGCTAATTCACCTTTCCAGTGTACATATGCCTTGAGTCAAGAAGATAACAAAACTGTATGATTGAAGAGATAATTTTCTCAACATTTCTCAACATACAGTAAGAAATTCCTGAGGAAGAAGCAGCAGTTAAGCATGGGCACTAAATTATTATGCTGCCATTATGGAGTATATTATTATAATACTGCTTACATAAGAAGAAAATAATATTAGTAATATTACTGTTGATTTATACCTGTTTTTATTGAGACATTTTTTAGTGTTTTATAAGAACAAGCAAACCCAGATGTTTTGGTTTTTATTGGCAGAAAGCAAAGCTAATATAAAATTTAATTAAAGTTATAACTCGTATAAATACACAACTTTCACTGACTACTAATTACCCTGTGTTTTGATATTTCTGCCCTGTAAAAAATACTATTTTAAAAAATATGACTCAGTTATAAAATGTATTGAAAAGCCATCAAGTTTTAAACACTGAGCTGTTAAGAGCTTAAAACAGCTATCTTTTGCTTATAGACTCTTAGATGCCCAAGGGGGGTGCCAGAAACAGGCTGGCTAGCAACATAGAAGACCTAGGGACCCTAGAAACTAGTATTTATTGAGCATGTACTATATACATAACTATATATCTCTCTTAATTGCTCATTTTTCACACAAACACATGTTTGCACTGCTCTGGGTGAATGGGAGGAGTGAGTTGAGTAAAGTTAACTAAGTTCCTACCTTGGGAAAAAATGTACCACAATGTGATATAAGTACTGGGAGGGGGGGGAAGAAAAAAAAAGAAAGCAGGTCACATGACTAGAGAAATATGGCATGTGGGAGGGGCTCTACAATATATGGCAGGGGGCCTCAGGAAAGACATCTCCGAGTAGATGACATTTTAGGGAATTATGTTCAAGGAAGGGGGTCGACCCTATAGACATCTGGGAACAAGGACAAAGGCTCTGAGGCTGGATGACATTTGTTATCTCGTTTGACAGTGCTTGCACTCCGAGACCAGGGAAACAGGTGCACCTGCAAGAAAAGTGGGGGAGGCCCTGGCCAGGCATCTCAGTTGGTTACAACCTAGGCATTGACAGCAACTCAGGAAGAGTCACCGAGATACCTTTTGATCTAAAGCTTGTTTATAACAACATACGATTCACATCTCTCAGAGTTCTTTAGTGGTATTTCCACCACCTCTTGTCTTTAATTCTGGACACAGAGTAAGTTTAGCACCTCCAAGGAAATCCTTAGAGGTTTGCTTTAAAAAACAAAACAAAACAAAAAAACCCTAAATAATTTTTAAAATGAACCAAAAATGTAAAAAACAAAAACATCTATGAATTTTAAGATATAATTAAAGTAAGATTTAAGATCAACCGAGAGTAAAATTTTGTCTGATTATATAGTCCACCTTTTATTCTAAAACATGTTTGTGAAAACAATAGAGGCTTAAATGAATTTCAGACCTTCTGGAAACGTTGTGCGGTTTGGTTATGTAATCTATGGCGTCATCTAGTGGTAACTCATTAAAATTTCAACCACATGACCTAGAGGGCTATGCTACATCATTAGAAAACATGACTAAGCAAAGCTCCTGCAAATTAAATGGCTGTCAAATTACAGTCGCCACTTCTTTGGAAATAATTATGAATTCAGAGGAAGTTGTAACGCGTACACAGGGAGGACTATGTATCCTGCATCTAGTTTGGGTCCTGTGGTTACATTTTATGTAACTCTGTGTAACTATAGTACGGTAGTGCTTTATATAAATAGTATTAACAGTGATTATTCATACAGTACAGTATGGAAACTGGAAATTGACATTCTGTGTCATTTTCTCACGTGTGTCGATTTGTGTAACCACCAACACAGTCAAGATAAGACTATTCCATCACCCCTGTGTTGCCCTCGTGCTTCCCTTTTGCAGTCACAACCCCCTTCTTCCCTATTGTCCCTAAACTCTGGCAACCGTGAATCTGTTTTTCATCTCTATCGTTTTGTCATTTTAAGAATGTTATGTATATGAAATACAGTATGTGACTTTTTGAGGTTGCCATATTTCCCTCCACTCAACTTCATTCTGCTCGGCTTGATTCCCTGGAGATTCATAGCTCATGTACATCAGTAGCTCATTCCGTTTTCTCCTTGAGGAGTGTTCCATGGAATGGATGTCCTACAGTTTATTTGTTGTGGTGCCACCATGCAGTAATGGCTCTCCACTGGGTCCACTCTGACACCACCTCAACAGCGAAGGGAAGGGTCCCTCTGGTGGGAGTAGCAATCTAGTCTCTTTTAAAAAGATTTTATTTTATCCACACCCAAGGACTTTCTTTTTTTTTTCATTCCTTTAGACAGAGAGGAAGGGAGAGAGGGAAACTTTAATCGGTTGCCGCCCATACGTGCCCCGACCAGGGTTTGAACCCACAGCCTGGGTATGTGCCCTGACCGGGAATCAAACCCACAGCCTTTCGGTTATGGGCACCGCTCCGACTAACTGAGCCACACTGCCACACTGGCCAGGGCAAATCTAAGCGCTTACCTCAGACTTTGTCAACAGGGGTCGGCTTGGGAGCTGCATTTTCTTTTTTCTTCCCCCCCCCCCCCCCTTGATGTATGGCCAGCATAGGGCAATTATTTTTGGAGACCTTATGTCTTGTCTAAAGAAATTCTTCCTGAAAGTGAAATTTTAAATAAAATTTGGAAAATGGGAAACATCAGGATGGGAGGCTTGTGTCTTCGAAGTGGGAGTGAATACAACTATTAAGGTTCTAACAGGGCTCAAGGGCAATATGTGAACACGGTTAACTTTGGAAAATTAACTTCAGGCCCCTCAAAGATGTCCACATCCAAAGCCCCCAAATCTGTTACCTTACATGGCAAAAGGAATTTTGTAGATGGGATTAAGCGGAGAATCTTGAAAGAGAGAGGTTATTTTGCATTATCCAGGGGGGCCCAATGCAATCACAAGGGTCCATTTAAGAGGGATTCACCAAGCGATGTGACAAGAGAACCCAAGTTCAGATGGATGAGGGCCAAGAACCAAGGCATCTGGGAGACCTCTAAGAAGTTTGAAAGATGAGGAAACTGATCCTTCCCAAACGCTCTAGCTTCAGTTCGTTGCCAGCAATCCTTGGAGTCCCTTGGCTTGTAGATGCGTCAGTCCAATCTCTGTCTCTGTCTTTACAAACCATCTTTCCTGTGTGTCTGTGTCCACATTTTTCTCCTTTTATAGAGACACTCTAATCTGTATGAACTAGTCTCAACTTGATTATATTTGCAAAGATAATTCCAAGATAATTCAAATAAATCCAAGTAAGGTACATTCATAGATATTGAGGGTTAAGACTTCAACATAGCATTTTAGGAGGCAAAATTCCATCTATAACAGTCCATTTTTAAAGCACTTTAATTACTAGAAATTTCTTATTTACGGGGCACTAACACAATTTTCCTATAGCTTTAAAGAACATGACTACCTTGAATTAGAAGTCCCATGTTGTAGTTACTTCCGTGTTGCAAATAACTGCCCCGTGACATTATTTTTTAAAAAGCCATCGATGTGAGAGAGAAATGTCTATTGATTGCGTCTTGTGCGTACCCTGACAGGGACCGAACCTGCAACCCAGGCATGTGCCCTGACCAGGAATTGATCCGGTGACCTTTTGCTTTACGGGGATACCCAAACGACTGAGCCACACTGGTCAAGACTGTCCTGTGACTTTAAGAGTTTTTATCTCTCTGAGATAAGTTTTCTGACCTATAAAATGAAGAGTTCAGGAGAGAATAACTCTTTTAGTTCTCAAATGTCAGGTTCCAGCAACATGTTCACAGGACCTTCTGATATTTGAAGGGAACTGGTATGTTCCCTGCAGGTTTTCTTTTCATGCGCTCGTGTTCTGAGCTTATTCATGTGACATGGTTTCCAGATCCTTCACAATTGTATAGCCCTTTCCTAGATATTTTTCAAATTGCTCCTGTGTGAAGATGTGGCTATCAGAAATGAATGAAGAAGAGACCCGTATACAGCCTGGCTTCTTAAGAAAATGAAAGGGAGGGAGGGAGTGAATCCCAGGCAAATAGCCACAAGATGGCAGGTTAACAGTATAAATGAAACACTATTTGGGGGGAAAAAACGAATAAGGAGAAATTTATTGGGAAGGGAAATACTCTACCGAAAAAGAGGCCATGGATTTTTATATATCATAATATCACCTCAAAGCAAGTTAAGTTGTAACTAATAGCAATTTAATAAAATATTAATGTCACAGAGGAAGAATGTTACCTACTTTTTTACAGAAATCTAGTCACGTAGACAAAGCGTATGAAAGATACTGTGCTTTCAATGAAAAGTTTTGGCGTCTCATTAAATAATTTGAACAATCTTAATAATATAAAATAAACCTGTTGCTAAATGAGGTCTATTCATTCCCCTCAGTGCAATAACTATTGAAATTTGTCAAATTAAAAAACGTAGATACATTTAGAAAATAGAAACTCTGTGCTAAATGACTTCGAAGTTAAAAAAAGAATCCAAAGTGTACATTAAAAACACCTCAGGGCTGAAAGACTCCTGTTCATTTTAGTCCATTATTCAAAGAGCAACCAGAGAGATACTTTAAAAACATAAGTCAGGTCATGTCACTTCTCTGCTCGAACCTTCCATTGGCGACATATCACAGTTAGTATGAAACCTAAAACCTTTAACCGGGGCCTTCCATGTAGTACCGAGCTATTTCTTCTCTTTCGGTCTCCTCTGCACCTGCTGAGTCACGTTCGCACAAGCCTTCTGCCTTTGCTACCAAAACTGGACAAGAGTTGCATTAGAAAACTTTAAGCCAATTGTACTTATGAACACTAACGTAAGTAAATCAGTAGCAGATTGAATACTGCGGTGAGTAAAAAGAATAATGCTTTATGGCTTAGGCAGATTTTTCTCAGAAATGTCCAGGTGATTCCACATTAGAAAAATAATCATTACAATCTATTAGATTAAGTGGGGAAGACCATTTAATATATTGATAAATGTTGAAAATCGTTTGTTCGAATCTAACACCTATTCACAAGTGAACACGCACATGCACACACCAGCCAAGGAAGAGAAGAAATTTGCCTTAATTTGAAAAAATATATATAATAAGGGTTAGAGCAGGTATACTTACTGGCAAAACTTTAGAAGCAAACAAAAGTTGGTCTGCTATTCCTAGAAATATAAGTCTGCACCATAAATTTTTAAAATTAATTATATTTATTATGCTAAAAGTTTATGTATAAAATTAGTAGTCTAGGTATGACATAATTACAAACTTTTTCTTAGTAAGAATAAGTTGTCATCCAGTGTCTCATTCTCCCAACCCATCATAGACAACCAAATTAGTTTGACTCTCTCAGAGAGCACTTTGCTTTTCTTTAAAGGCACAGTCAGTTTTAGAAAATTTAACTCCTAGGGACTTGTTACATCCCAAAGTTTCACAATTAAGTTAGCCAGTTCTCAGTTTCTCCTAGAGAGCCCTCTTTAATTAGTTTAGAATGCAGCCCTCCATGAACAAAACATTAAGGTACCCATGAGGGGAACCTCCACAAATTGAAGTAACAAATCCATTCATTTAGCTGTTGTTTTTGCAAGACTGGCCACCAAAGAAGGTCGAATGTCAATGGTGATTTTAGAGACATTACTTCATTACAAATGGATCCCAGACCATAACTGGTTTCCTTTTCCTAAGCCATGTGTATCACGCACATCTGTTGAAAGAACGGTTGTTTGCAGTCAATGAGATTTTGCCATTACAAAATCCACACAGGGATGCAACAACAAAATCTCTTCCAAACCTACAGTTGAAACATAATATTTTTCTTTACCCACTTTCCTGTTGAAGTTAATTTAAATTTCAACTGAACTAAAGGAAGTTTATAATTCGAAGGGAAATGCCCAGTGGGAGCCACAGGGCCCATGGAGCAGAGATGGACTCTTTCCAATCTAAAACGACATCATGGCATGATTCAACGGTGACAACAGAAGGGTTCCCAGAAAAATATAATTTCCACTGCCCTTGCTGCAAGTGTTCATCCATTTTGAACAGTTAATGTCCCTGGATTTAGGCTAACATCAGGAAGAGTCCTGAATCAGTTATTTTCTGGTTATTTACCCTAGATGTGGCAGGGAAAAATTTCCAGGATAGAAGCTGGCATAATCTGTATTAAGTATATAGTAAGGAAATTGCTTGGTGAGAGGTCAGAGGTATCATTAGCGATTATGAAGTATACATTTAAGAGTGTTAGAGAAATGTGAGATTAATGGGAATGTCAATGACCCTCTTAAGGACTTGGCAAACTTGGACCAGATGTTTATTTTGAGTAATATTAACTATGGAAATGTATCAGGTCAGTAAGTTAGAAAAGACAAAAGGAACTGATGGTGGTGTTAGCTAGAACTAGGGTCTGCAGGTCTGGTGGTTCTTACCAAATTCTATTCTTGCTAAATTTTAAGAGGCAGCACACACTATTTTGCAGATGCTGCTGTACCCAGATGAGCTCCACGGAACCCAACCAGATACGCTTAGCCAACTTCAAAGAAGAAATGAGCATGCAGTTAGCCAACTAGTGTATATGGGCAATGGCTACCCCACCCTCGGGGGATACAGCGTTTTGGATGTGAATCTCTGTTCTTCTTTACTTGCTGTAAGTAAATAAAACATCCCAATGACAACTTGGTTCTTGAATAGAATATCTGAAGCGGCGAGCCCCTTGAGTTCGGTACAGCGCATCGAGTATCTTTTTGCCTCTCAGGATTAAAAATAACCAAATAACGAGAACACCTTGAAATACAAGTGTCTTTAGTCACTCTAAACTCCAGAGAGGGACAATGAATTGCCAAATAGAAATCACACCTGGCCTCTAGCATGGAGATAACCTGGAGTCGCTGATCCCTGTTTGCTTTGTCTCTCTCACTGTTCCTGGGAGAATTGTCCATCGGTCTTTCCCTTCTACAGGAAAGCGTACCAAGCAAACACAAGCGGCCCTTCATAAGAAGCTGGTGTTGGGTCAGCAGTATATTATTTTATTATATTGTCCCTGGGAGCAGAGCTAATTAAGAGTGCGTTATGATATAAGTCAAAATTTTCCCTCGGAGATTGAGAAATGAAACAATTTCAGTAAAAATGAATCATCCTCGTTAAGTGTTGAAAGCAATGATCATGATTTGACACTTAGATGCTTGTCAAGAAATTCCCCTCAGTCTTTTGCAAGGGCTCTGGTGTTTAGTGTGAGGTGCATGTTCCCAGAGGAAGATACTCGTTTCTGAGTTACAGACCTACTCGAAGTTATAGTCCTTAAAAATGTGTTGATGTCAGTGTGCCACAAGTTCATGACCTTCTATGGTCACCGAAGTCCATGCCGATGACTAATTTAATACTATCTTAAGTGGTTATGTGACATTAACACACTTCTGCTGGGCTGATTCTATGGCATGGATGGTGTAATTAGTTTCCTATTACCGTTGTAATAACTTAGTGGCTTAAAAAAACATAAATTTATTATTTCACAGTGTTAAAGGTCAGACGTCTGAAAAGGGTCCCGTGAGACTAACTTCAAGGCGTCAGCAGGACTGCACTCCTTCTCGAGGCTCCTGGACGGACCCTTGCCTGGCTCTGCAGTTCGCAGAGGTGCCTATATCCTTGGGCGCATGGGCGCATCACTACCTCTGCTTCCGCTGTCGCAGCTTCCCGCCACCCTCTGGCAAGGACCCTATGATTTTTACATTGGGCCTAAGATACACGCGGTCAGATGTTCGGTGAAGCGGCGAAGCCGATTGGACTCCGCGACCGCTGACAGGAGGAGAAAGCGCTGAGCCACATTCCGATTTGCGCAGAGGTGACTGGGCATTTTAGAAGGGGAAGGAGGGACTGGGAAGGAGGAATAAGGGAATGGCGTGAGCAAAGTTAGGGAAATGAAAAGTTATAAAAAGCAGGAAGTGGAGGTTGGTTCAGATGAAATCCATCTGGGTTAACTAACGGGACTTTACAGAACTTAGGCTCCTCCCCTCTCGCGGAGACGGGCAGACGGGGCCTTATCCTCAGGTGCTGCCTGGGACAAACTGAATTCTTCAGGCCGACTTGAATTTCCTCAGGCAGACACTCTAAGGGGGTCGAGGTTCTTCCTAGGGATACGCCCCCGAGCTGTTAGAAACTATGTCAGTGCTCCTTCAAATCTCTGCAGGACAAGGTGAAGGCCTAGTGGAGAACAGGGCTCCAAAGAGTTTGACTGGAGTTTGATCAAGGAGAGAGTGAGCCTGTCATCGCCTGGATGAGCTCCCTCTCTCAGGATTCCTAATCAGATCTGTAAAACGCCTTTTGCCACGTAAGGTAACATATTCACAGGTTCTGCGAATTAGGATTTGTTCATCTTTGGGGGCCATTACTCCGCCTACCATAGGTAGCCATGATAGAACTTCAGCTCCAGCAAAATACATTTCTCTAGTGAATTTTAAGTTCTGAGGGCCTTTCATCTCTGTGATTGCTCAACTGAACCTTGTAACAGTCGTTTGAGACAGAAGGACGCACACCTTGGACCCATTTTCAGATGAGCGACTTAAGCTAAGAGATAGAACTAAGAGCCTCGCCCAAAGGTCTGAAATGATGGTGACCACGTTCCAGCCTACGTTTCTGATTCCTTAGTTACAGGTTTTCACACACTATAGCACTAATTTTAAAAGCATTCATTGTATACACACATAAACATGAAAAGGTGAAAACAAAACAAAACATGGAGGGTATGACCAAAGTAGGTTTACAGTTGTTAGTATGTGGAAGTTAATTCTTTTTTTTTATTTTTTAGATTTTTTATTTATTTTATTTTTAGACAGAGGGGAAGAGGGGGGGAGAAAGAGAGGGAGACAAACAGCTATGTGTGGCTGCCTCTCGCGTGCCTCCTACTGGGGACCTGGCCTGCAACCCAGGCACGTGCCCTGACTGGGTAATCGAACCGGCGACCCTTTGGTTCACAGGTCAACGCTGAGCTACAGCAGCTGGGGTGAATTCTTGTATTATTATTTATTAATCATTGTATTATTCTTCACGTGAACAACTGGAACCCTTCTTTGGCCCCCCGCCCATGTTTGTAGCCTGAAGGAAAGACTGTGTCAGTGCTCTGAAAAGCAATTTCGATGTTTATGAAGAGTTCCTATTCTTATTGCTTTTCACTTCATTTAATTAAAAGTTTTTTAATTTCTTGACCGTTCCGAGTCAATGGACCAATGGAAATTTTCTCAACTTGTCGGGGCTTCTTTATGCTTTGCTGAATTAATCCTGGAAGGCATTCTAATCACCAGTTAATTTTTTTTTAATGACCAATCTGTGATAACAAGGCTTCTGCCTAGTTTCCAAATTAATTTATTTATTCATGCAATTTAAAAACAGTGAGCGTGAACTACCGAAGTTCTTTTTCTTCTAGGGGCTTTCGCATAAGGACTCTTTTCTTCACCACTGCCTCCCCAGTCCCTAGCACAGTGCGTTGGCCTTTGGCAATTGAGGGTTGATGAGGATGGTGAACGCGTTCAATGTATCTACGAGCAAAGGAAGGACAGGGGGAGCTATGGAGATGGTGGGACATAACCAATCAGGGGAAAAAGGGCCCGTGAGGGACATTAGGTGAGAGAGCCCCTAAAAAGTGCTGTGAAAGAGGAATAACAATAGAAAGAATAATAATAACAGACCAGGTGAGGATGGGGGTGGGCCTTCCAGGGGAAGAAGGGAGGCGAGGGTAGGGTTGAAATTGTAGAGACCTTACTACGACTTTAATTGTCCTAGAAGCTAATGCTGAAATTTTTCTCTGTATGAAATTAAAGGAGTGCAGGCTGTTTCCTCAGGTGTGTGAGGGTATAAAACTAATTTAACTGATGCTTTATAAGCCACAGTAGGTTTCCATTTAATAACGTCATATGAATCTGACAAAAGTATGAGTTGTGTGTGTATTAAAACATTTGTAATTAGAGCAGGCTTGGAACCCTTGTAAAAACCCAGGCCGACAGTGAACCAAATTTGATTATGAAACCCTGGAAAATGCCTCTCGGAAGCGTCCATACCTAATACTCTTAAGCCTCTTAGGCAAGTGAAGAAATTCAAACCTGGACCTGCAAAGAACCCCAGAATTTGAAAATCCGTTCATTTTCATTTTCTCCCTCCTCTGATAAATAGTGCTTAACTCAGACTGAAATTTTCATAATAAAAATAAAGTTTTCCCTTTTTTCATGACTTGGAGAACACTTTTTCAGTGTTGTCAGCTGAGTCAATCCCAACTATACCTTCTTTCATGTGAGTATTTCACAAGCATGACTTGATCAATAACCTCTCCCTGCTTTTACTTCCTTCCTGTCTCAGCCAGTGACACCACATTCGCAGTGGCTCAGAACATCTTGAGGCCTCTCTTCCCATCACACCACACATCCCGATCGGCTTGCTTTCTTGTTTATTTTCTGTCTCCTCTTCCTGAATGTAAGCACTGAGGGAGCAGGGAGGGTGTCAGTCCTCTTCATAAACAAATATTCAGTGTCTAGACAGAGCAGATATTAAATGCATATTTACTGAATGAATTACCGGTAATAAAAAAAATTAGGGAGTTTCTGATTCAGCAGGTCTAGGTTAGGCAGAGAATCTGAGTATCTTACAAGTTCCCAAGTGGAGCTGATGCTGCTAAGTCACAAATGACACTTCAAGAAGCATAGCTTTAGCTTTGGCCAGTCTGGCTCAGTTGGAGCATCAACAGATCAAAAGGTTGTAGGTTCAGTTCCCAGTCAGGACACATACCCAGGTTGTGGGTTCCATCTCTGGTTGAAACACGTATAGGAAGGTGGCCAATTACTGTTTCTTTCTCTGAAAACAGTGAAAAAATGTCCTCCGGTGAGGATTTAAAAAAAAACACAGCTTTAGAGATTCTTTTGCCCTCTCTAAGGAGCCTTCCCCTAGTACAGTTTTTCAGCTTACTTTATCCAGGGAAGCATTACAGACCCTGCCCAGAAAGCCTCCTGCTTCATAATCTCCAGTCTGGGAGCCTCGTTTCAACCAGAAGCCAGGTGACGCTGATCCAGCAGCATGCGCAGGAGACACTGCCCTGGGAGCATCAGTCACACCGCCCTTAGAGCGGATCTATGGCACTGAACACCAGCCTTCTCTCGACCGCTAACTAAACATTCTCCGCGAATCTTCCAGAAGAAGTATGTCCCCATTCCTGCCCCCACACTTTGATGAGAGCCAACCCTCAATCAAACTGCCCTGTGGATAGCAGCCTTGTCGGCAGCCCACAGCACTCCCAGCTTCTCCCATCCTTGCCCTCAACAGAGGGTGCAGGTCTTCATAGGCGAAGATGGTGCGGATAAAACAGCCTCAGCACAGGTATTTCTGTAGCAGTCGTGCTAGGCTAGACAACCGCACCCCCCTGCTTTGTTACACTTACTGCCCATGCTTCGTTAGTTCCAGCCAACTCTAACCCATTTAAACACCCCTCTAACTCTGTTCCCAAATGTCCTGGCCTATAAAAAATTTACTGTCATTTGCTATGCATGAAACACTTTGCATATCTTTCCATAAAAAATAAATAAGTAATAACACCTTTTTGTATAAAATATGTATTCTTTTTTTTTAGGTGAGATTTTTGAAAGGTCCAGAAAAGTATAAAGAATAAAACAGGAGTCCCTATAATTTTTATATCCAGAGGTAACCACTATTAATATTCTAATGCATTCCCTCCAAAAATTTAAGAGCAAATCTTTTCGCACACTTTGCAATCGATAGACAAAAGATGAATTAAAACATCAAAGAAAATTAATTTTTAAGGCTGTTGATACACAGTGGATAATGCAAAAGCTGTTTAAAATCTTGATTTTTTTCCTTTCACAAATATTTTCTCACATTATTAAAATTTAAAGATTTTTAAAAAAGTTTGCATGCTGGTTCATCCATGAGTGTTCTGTAATTTATTTGTCTATATTAAGTTGTTTACATTTTTTGAATTTATAAGAAACACCATGATGAACATCAGTATGTAATCTTTCTGGATACGTCTTTGTTAACTAGAAAAGAAATTATAACAGCGATGAAAACGTTCTTCAGGCTCTTGAAACTCATTGCCAAGTTATGTTCTAGAATAACAACGGTTTACACCGAATTAGATGAACATGAGTGCCTGAGCCATAGCCAATTATTATATGAACTCCATAGCCAAACTGTTCTTCATTGCTTTAATTTTTGGTTATTTGGTCATTAATGTGGCTACATAGTCTTTCAGGTGTTTTTTCTCATTGATTTACATGTGTATCTAATTAAAATGTTATAAATATATTACATACACAAAAGATATACACAGTGTAACTGCGTACTCTAAAGAATAATCGTAAGTAGTAATAATAAGTAGTAATTGCGTAGCGACAATTCAGTTTCCGGAAGAGAGCTCCCAAGACTTTGAAGGCTCCTGTACCGTCCACTTCAGCCTGTTTACTGTCCTCCCTGCAGAGAGAACCAACTTTCCTGAATCTCTTCATTTTCTTTGCATTGTTACCCAAATTAAATTTTTCCCTACAAAATATTTTGCTTATTTTATCTTTTAAAAAATATTTGATAAATAAGATCATGTTCTATGTATACTTGGACGTATTTTCATCATTTAACAGTCTTTTTGGGGATTCATCTGTGTTGCTATATGTAATTACGATGCAGTTCTTTTCCATCATAGTAATATTCTAGGATATATCTCATAATTGGAATATAATGTAATATTATATAATTTATTTATTCATTATAGTTTGAGAGAAAATTGGATTGTCTCCAATTTGTAGCTATTTCAAACAATACAGTTTTAGAAATATTTTTCTATATGTATTCTTTTGTATAGGAGCAAGGCTGGGTTTGTATTTAGAACTGAAGAGCTGCATGTAAGATTTATGCACCTTTAGCTTTTTCGGGTAATCCTAAGTTGTTTTCCAAAGTAATTGTACAATGTACATCAGGACCAGCGTGAAATGTCTCGTTGCTTCACAATCCTGCCAACACTTGGCAGACTTAGGCAGACTTTTTATTTTTTTGCCAATCTGCTGGATAGGAAATGACAAATTATGGTAATTTTACTTTTCATTTTTCTGAGTACTAATGAAATTGAGTATTTTTTCATATAATTCCTCATCTGGAAAATGTTTTTTTACTTTTTGTACATTTGACTATTGGGCCGTGTCTGTTTTTCTGGTTGATTTAAATTATTCTGAATACTAATCCTTTGTTGATTATATCTACTGTGTATATCTTTTCTCTATTTTTTGATTAACTTTCCAGGCTATTTATGGTCTCTCTAAATGAATAGAAGTTCTAATACTGATGAATTAGAATATACAAATATTTTTCTTTTGGGGGTTGTATTTTTTAGTCCATTTTATAAATCCTTCCCTTTCCTGAAAACTTAAAGGTGTTATTTTAAGTTGTCTTCCAAATAATTTATAGTTTTGCTTTTTCCCATTTAGATCCTTAACCCATTTGCAATTTATTTTTGTGTATTGTGTAAGGGGTGGACTGAATTTTATTTTCCCTGGGTAAATAACACGTTAGTTATCTCAGCACCATTAACTAATTGACCCCTCCCTTCATTCCTGGCCTACAAGGTGAACTCTATCACACATCAAGTTTCCATAATTCACGTCGCTCTTTCCTATCTCTGTAGTAATATCACGCTCTCTTCATTATTAGGAAGCTTTAAAATAAAGTCTTGCTCTTCAGGAGGGCAAATTGTCCCACCACCTCTTTCTCCTTCATAAGTATTTTGGATATTCATTCGTTTTCTTTTTAAATACATTTTAGGATCAACTTGAGGAGTTTCATGAAAACTACATTGATAGTACTTTTTTAGTTTTACTTTATATATATTTTAAATAGATTTTTATTTTAGAATCATTTTGGATTTATTAGAAAATTCATATAAAGTACATAGAGTTTCTATATACCCCACACGTAGCTAGTTTCCCTTCCTGTTGACATTTTACATGAATGTCATAACTAATGAATCAATATTGACACATTATTGGGAAGTAAACTCCATATTTTATTTATATTTTATTAGTTTTTTTCCCCTAATGAACTTTTTCTGCTCTAGGGTCCTTCCGGGATACCCTGTTACATTTAGTGGTCATGTCTTAGACTCCTCTGTGAGTTTAACTGTGACGGCTTCTCTGACTTTTCTTGTTTTGGTTACATTGATAGTTTTGGAGAATGTTGGCCAGGTATTTTGTAGAAGGTTCTCAATTTAGTTTTGTTTGCTGTTTGTCTCATGATTTGACTGGGTCACTGCTTTTGTGAGGAAGATCACGGAGGTGAAGTGCCATTCTCAACTCATCACATCAAGGATGTGTGATAACACCACTTGTCTTTGATCGCCTGGCTGGGGTAGTGTTTGCCAGGTTTCTTCACTGTAATGTTACTTTTCCTTTCTTTTCATGTGTTTGAAAGTAAGTCTTAATTAAAGCCTGCACTGAAAGGGTGCAAAATTATACTCCACCTTCTTTAGGGGAAGTATCTACATAAATTATTTTTAATTCTTACGCATGGGAAATTTGTCTCTTTGTCTCCATTTATCTATTTATTCAGTCATGTATTTGTGGACAGATGGATTCATCAATATTCATTTTATATACACTTATAGGAGAAATGTTTACAGGATCCAGATCCAGAATTATAAAGCAAGACAAAGAAGGGCATATCTGACACGCTGTCAAGCATATATACATTTTTAGTAGAATATTCTCCTTATTACCAGTGCACAGAATAATCATGAATTCTTGCCTACCGATATTATCTTTGGAAACTTTAATAAACATCCATATTAATTCTAATGTATTTCTATATTCTTCTGGGTTTTTTTTTTTTTTATGTTGGCTATTACGTTACCTGTGAATAATGACAGGCAGTTCAGCGTGGTAGCTAAGAAGATGGATTGCTGAATGTTAGCCTGTGTGTGAAGGCTGTCTCTGCTACCTACTAGCTGGTGACTGGGGATGACTACCTAAGCTCTCTTTGTCTCAAATCCCTTATCTGTAGAGATCATTATAGTGCATTTTCACAGGGTTGCCTTGAGGATTAAATGATTCCCTACAAGTAAAGCACTTGGAATAGAGCCTGTCTCAGAGAAAGCTCCGTATCAAACTGTATATTAAGAGTAGGCACTGTGTATTATATGAAAAATACTAATAATTTTCTATTATTATTCATTTACTTTATGGCATAAAAATACTTCAGCTTGTGCCAGTTTTGAGGAAAATCACTCCTGGAGATGAGAGTTTGGTTGTCATAATTCTGACACATATAAAACAAAGTTATACCAGGGGGCATAAAATATACCACCCTCACTGAAAAAGTATAAAATAGGGAGAATGTGCAAAGCAAAGAAAATAACTGTGAAAAAAGTGAAACAAAGGTACACAATTACAAAAATGTGTCTGGAGGAAATTCATATTTGGATGAAATTATGATGGTAATTTAATTTAACCATTTTAATAAAATTCTCTGAGTTAGAAGTCACAGCAAAAATACCCATGATGAAATCTACCCAACCGGAAACACACAGAAATATATTATAATAGAGAACCATGCATTTTCATTTATTTTCTAAAAGCATGTCCTGAAGTTTGCGATTTTTAGTTGTCCCCGTATATAATTCGAGAGTATTAAAATGGCCTCCGCCTTACATAAATGGAGTCTGTTTTGTTGAAGGGACCATGGCTTCCCTGGTGTCTAGGGGCACTCTCAGAGGGGTGGAGCTTGAAAGTATGAGCCCTATCTTCTTTAATAATTTTTAATTTTTCAATCGCTGTTGGCATATGATTATTATATTAGGTTCAAGTGTACAACATAGTGATCTAGACATTTATATAACTTTATAAAGGGACCACCCTGATAAACCTAGTGCCCATCCGACACCACACATAGTTGTTACCATATTATGCCGTGCTTTTTATCTCCATGACCATGTTACAACTACCAATTTGTGCTTCTTAATCCCTTCTTCCCTTTAACCCTTCATCCCCAAAACCTACCCGCTCCCCCCAGCAACCATTAAAATGTTCTTTGTATCTATGAGCCTGTTTCTGTTTTGTTTGTTGGCTTATTTTTTGTTTCTTTTTCATATTCCACACAGAAGGGAAATCATGAGCCATATCTTCCTTTAGGAGGTTAAATCTCACCCTAATTAAATAGCGGCGCCCACATACTCAGCCAGTGTAGCAAAAACATGTGGCAAAACACTTGAGATAGAGAGAAGCCATATACTGGAGGGGCCCAGCGGGCCTCTCGAGGTCCCAGCAGAGGCCTAGAGGAAAAACCAGTGCTCTTTGGCTTTTATGGGATAATTGAAGCCTTAACGATACTAAATAAATCAGAGGCTGGGGTGGCGGTGGTGGTGAAAATTGTAAGCGTCTTTGGCCTTACCCTGAGGGGATGTTTTCCAACATCTCAGGGACACATATAATTAACTTAAAGGATGATGTTCAAGTCACGTAGCCACCTAGTCGTGGCGGGGAAGAGAACGTCAAGGCAAAGATCGTCTCCTTGGTCCAAACTTGGCTGCTTTGCTGACTCATTCATGGGGATTTATGCTGTTGCTGCTGCTGTTTTTTCTCCTCCTCCTCCCCCTCCCCCTCTTCTTCCTCCTTCTTCTCCTTCTTCTCCTTCATGACACATAGAGAACATAAAGTTAGGATTTTATTGAGTATTTGGGGCAGGGCCTTTGGTTAAGAAAGCTTCCTTTATACATGGCCTTTTAGCTTAAAGCCTTGAATTTTAGTGGCTTGGTTTGTAAAAGTTCAGTTTCCTTCCTCCTACTCCCTCCCAAATCTCTGGAGTCATCTGGCATATTTCACTTTCTTACTGGGGAGGGAGATGATTTAAAAATTATGCATGAGCTTGTACCCTGTGATGTCTTGCCAAGTGACAAGGCTCTGAGAGGAGCCCGCAGAACGTGGTGTCGCGAGGTGTGCTGGGCAAAGCCCCAGGGCCAGGAAGGAAGTCCATTCCATTCCCTCAGTAGAATTCCCCATTAAAACATATACACTGGTCAAGAAATGGGTGAAGTTATTGACTATCCTTGTGTCTGAGATCCATTTAACAGCAAAGTAGTTCTTGGGAAAATGGGACCCTGGGGGAGGGTTCTGGAGAGGGCAGATGCCAGAAATCAAGAGGTGGGGGTGTTAAAAATGTAAGTGGAACATCCCAGTTCGGTCAAGAGCCCAACTGGTATTTTATGTGTATGCCTTTCTCCTTCTTACCTGTCTCCTCCCATGCTCATGGCAACTCGCTTATGTCGTTCAGATCTACCACGTATATTTCTTCACCTGTGCCTTTCAAAGGAAATGATTGTCCACGTCTTGGCTAGGCTGAGATTGCACAGCCCTGTGCTAAACATGCCTGACTGTGTGCACTGTCCTCCAGGGGTTAATCAGCTTCCTCATAAGCCATGTGGACTCCCGGACCCCGAAAACCTGGCAAGTAGAAACCATTGCACGCAGGTGCCTAATATTGATGATGATGCTAATGAGGATTTACTTTATGTCAGGCAGATGGTTATATGGCTTGAATGATTTAATTCTTACTTAAATGATTTAATTTTTAAATCTCACAATCGGTCTTAAGACCGGAGGAACTACTATCGGTCTCCCATTACAGATGAAGGAATGGAGACACATGGAACCCAAGTAACTTGCCCAGTGCTGCACAGGGGGCAACCCAGGCTGTGCGGTTCTGGACCTCATGCTTTTAATTTGTTCCCTCTGCTCGACTTTCACTTACAGGTACTCAGCTCAAATCACTCAAGTAACCAAAGAATGTTAATATCCAAGGTTACAGATTGTTTTTTACGACTTAGTTGAAAACAGTCTGTTCCTGCCTTTTCTTCTTCTTTTGAGGGGACCTTCAAGGTCATTTAGAGGGCACCAGGGTCTGCGGATGAAGACCCTGATTTCTGTTGGCAATAGGCAGTTGCCCAATATCCCCCGCTTTTGTGCACCTGCGGCCCGAGGCGTCATTCCACTGAGGTTCTCTTCTGGAATTGCTTGTGTATCTCCTCATTAGGAACGGCCCACTGGACCCCAGGGTGAGGGGGTGTCAGGGATCAGAGCTGCGATGCCTCCCCAGTGAGTCTCACACCCCTCTCCGCCTGAGCTCCTCTTGTGCTCCTTCTGCTTGGACGTTACGAGCCCCGCTTCTCCACTTGGAGTGACTCAGCTCTGTTGTTTCTGCTCAGAAATGGGCGGTTGTCTTGTCCCAGGAGAATAATTTTACTGCCTTGAATTTTCTTTTATTCACCCCTATAAAGTGCTGAGCCACCACCTCATACAAACCAAGAATGCACACGCATAACAAACAACACCAATAATTTTCATAGATTATCCATATATTTACTACACACTTTCAGCCCCTGCGAATCTGTGTATATGCTTCTATTTCTCTAAGAGCAGTGGCAGGTGGTAGGCACTGAAGAGGTCTCCACCACTAGAGTAGGGAGGACAGAAGTCACCTTGGAGTAGCTGAGTATGGCCCTCTTTGTCTGTAGAGGGTGGAATTAAACCTATCGTATTTTGAGAGTCCTTTTTTAAACTGATGGTTCAGCTCTGAGAGGCAGCAAACATTTGATCTATGCTGGCCAATTCTCCTGAGGTGGTGAGTTCAGGAAGTTGGCTGTGAGTGGGAGAAGTGTCCAAGGGAAATTTTTGATAAGGGCTATGTCAATAGTTAGCCTTCAGATTCAGTGAGGAGAGAGGGTCATGATATTAGAGATTGTCTTTTCTCAAGGGATTGTTGGGCAAGGGCCCTATCCTGGCGCCTATAGGAGCAGTTATAGAATAGGAGCCTGTCTTTACTCCTGAACTCTAGGTCCAATGTTCATGAACAGCCTATTGTCCTTAGACTATCGTCCTTAGACTATTGTCCTTCTCGGCACCTTCCATCCTGAGACTCATTCTGGATCGCTTTGTGTCTTCTACCAAAGTGACTTCGCTACTGTCCTATAGCTTGGTCCTACCATAGCCCAAGTTCCATAGCTTCCCACCTGCAGGGAGACTGGGGATTGAAAGAACTTCCATCAGTAGCACCCTGGTTCTGGGCCGGGAGCTCCACCAGGGAGTCCCTCTGGCTTTGGGGAGCCTACCGTAAAGAAATTGGCTTCAGTAGAGAACAACACTGCTTCGCTGGCTTCGGCTCTGATCAGGGGTGGGGTTTTGCATTACTTTTTAAACTTCAAGACATGATTCTCCAAGGTTAACGTTTAAATATGAGAACCAGGACCCCTCTGACATAATCACACATGTCAAATGAGGTCTAAGATGGACTGGTCTCTTTCTTCTAGACTTTACTAAACATGAGGGGAATCTCTGCAGGTAGGAACCTGTAGGATAATAGTCTAGATTTCTGGATAACTTGCTACTGCCATAGGTAGAGGTTCAAGCATTTGCATTTTGGAAACAGATAAGTAGAAACTGGTGTGAACAAATACCCCAGGTATCCTATGTTTGCAGCCACACGTATGTATGTGGCTGTGCACCTATTTATGCATGTGGTGGGCAGAGGAAAGGAGAAAGTGTGCTTTGAATAATAACCTACCACACCACTGGAAAAAGAGGGGGGCTAAGGAGCTCTGTGGGGTCTCTTTTATAAGGGCACTAATCCCATTCACAAGGATTTCACCCTTGAAAGCTAGTAATGTCCCAAAGGCATCACCTCCTAATACTATCATATGAGGTATGAAGATTTCAACATATAGATTTTGGGCAAACACAAATGCTCAAACTATAGCAGTCGGGTCAGACAGGTGCCAAACAACTTATTAATTTGATCATTTTACTCAACTGGAAAGTGTCTCCACTTGGTACAGTATAGGTCAAACATCATTCGGTATCAGACAGAAAAAGAAAAAAGTAGTTATTTGCTTTTACTTATTATTGATTATGACCACATACTAGTTCTGCTAAACACCTTACTGACCCTTCTGGGTCAGTCAGGGCCCAGACTGAGTGTCTGCTGCCCAGTGCCGTTTGTGCTAATAGAATGAGACTGAGTTCGGTTAAGCCGAGCAGAAACCGTTCTTTGATCGAGGAATGGAGGGGGGCGAGCTCAGGCTCTAGCGGCAGCTGCTTCCCAGCTGGGAGGAGACTCCTGCAGTCGCAGGCCGCGGCAGGCGGTGATTACGTTTGTTAGGCGGGCGTACTTATGTTCTATTGCACGTGGTCCTTTTTGCATTTGGTTGTTTCGACACGCGACGCCCCATCACCATCTTGGGTTTTGCACGCGACACCTTGGTCTTTGAGCTCAGCACCTGGGCCTCTGCCCTCGGCAATCCTTTTGCAAGCAGAGTTCTTGACGTAGTTCAGGTATTGGGAAGCTCTAGAGTCTTTGGGATAATATCCCGTGACAGTATGTCATAGGTACCGTGCCAGGTCATTTTACCATATTATCTTCTTTGCCCTTCATAGCAGCCCTTTAAGGCAGGGGTTAGAGTCACCACTTTACACCAGCTGACCCCGAGGAACAGAGAGATTAATGTGCCTGTCCAAGGGGCAGCAGGCTTGATGTCAGGGTCAGAGCTAGTTGCTGGTTTGTCCTGACCCCAAACAACTTTTACCTACTGTGTCATGTTTCTGGAATGTTGTCACACATTATTTTAAAAGGTGTAAAAAGGTACAATGAAATGCCAACCAGGGACATTTTAATTGTTCTTTGTTCCTTTGTGGAGAAAAGTCATTAGTCGCAAATGAATTTCCTTCAGCTCCGTGAAGACAGCCCCATGGCATTTACTTACAGATGATTATGTCCCTTTCTAGAAGGGTACAGAACCTTGTTTTCAATGCCTTTCGTAGTCCCCCCCTCCTTCCCCCATTTATTTCATAAAAAGATATTCCGAGGGAATACATTCTTTTCTTTTTTTTTTTTAGAGAATACATTCTAAATGTTGTGGTACATTTTGGTCTCTGGAGGGGACCTGAATTTCTGGCGCTCCTTAATGTTCCTCTTTTGTTCTTTGTACAGCGACGCCCCAGGGAAGCTTTCTTCTTTTTCCCACCAGGTCACAGTGTGCTGAGGCATTCCGGGCTTGGAAATCCCAAAACACTAGTGAGCCAGTCAGAGGCCCCGGTCCCTGGTCAGACCCAACCCAATGACATCAACTGAGACAATCTTGCTCTGCTACAAATATGTTTTTCTGAACACACCCAAATCCCAGAGATGTTCATCTTCCCTGGGCACCCCCACATCCGCTTTGTCAAATAACAAGCTGTTACAGAGAAACAAAATCAGTCTACTTACCCAGTCAACTCCTGCCGGTGACAATATTCCTCCTTGTGACAGAATTATCAACAGGCCATGGGTTTCAGGGTCATCCTCGACCATTTTATTGGTCGAAGGGTTTTGAAATAATTTTCTTTCTGTTGAATAATCCTGAGTAAGGGAACCAGGTGCAGACGTCTCCTCATTTGGCAGATGACTTAACAGAAATACATGGAGCATTTTGAAACAAACCTAGTGATTTCTTTTCCGCCCTCGGCTGCCAGTTTTCTTCTGTAAGTAGCTGCCTGATTTGCTGGCAGGAAGGGACTGTAAGTTGGAACTTAGGCACCTGTCAGTGTGGGAAGCAGTGCACTGTGGGCAAGTCAGGCGAACCAAGGGTTGGGCCCAGCTCTCTCACTGACAAACAGGGTCACCCTAAAAAATGATTGATCTTTCCAAGCTTGAGCTTTTATTTGTGGCTTAATAATACTCTTCTTGGGATGCCGATGTGAGGATATAATAGGATAATCGTGGTTAAAAGAGTAGATCTCAAAAGCTCTCATTACAAGAAGAAAATCGCAACTATCTATGGCGAGTTCAAATCATTAGGTTGTACACCTGAAACTATATGTCGACTATATATTAATTAAATATATATACTAACTATGTAAAGTGCCCGGTACACCCAACATCACTCAATAAGCAGTAGCTACTATTCTTTTTTTCTTTTTCCCTCACCAGCACCTTGAACCTGGCCTTTAATCAATTTTGGAGGGAAAGAAGGAAAGAAGGAAGAAAGGAGAAAGATGCTTGAAGTCACAGAAGCTTCTTTCTCTTCAAAGTGTCTCTTCTCCTTCCCAAGCAGTTATTGAAACACACATGCTCCTCCTCCCTTGACACCTGCCAGCCCTCTTTGCTGTCCCTCTGTGTGTTTACATCTTGAGTGTAATGAATTAAGACTTTCACTGAACTTCTTGTATGCACCAATCACTCAGCTAGGTATTGCGGAGAATATGAAAAGAAAAAAGGTGACTATCCTTCCTTCAAAGCACGTACTGCTCGTTGTTCAATAAAAGAGATAAGATGTAAAACTGTAACATAAGGGAAGAAAAATGTGTAACATAAGGGTCTGCTAAAGTGCTTTGGGAGAAAGCTAGGGGAGGGTGTCGTAGAGGTGGTGGTGTTTGTGCCGGTCTTTAGCAGGATTTGGATTGGCAGGAGAGGACCCTAATGACATTCAGGGAAAGAACCAGGAAAGCAAATGGGTGTTGCCTGAAAGGGTAACATCGGTCATGGTAATAACTACTAGCAACCGAGCACCTGTTACGTGTCAGGTGACATTCCTCGTGCTTTACATGCACAATTTCATTTACTGGCAATTACGAAAACAAACTGTGCAGGTGAATTGTTTTAGGCTCAAGATTTCTCTGTTTTGGGGTGGATTAAAATTAGTACCTGCCCGGAGTACACAAGCTCCCGCAGATGGAGCTTTAAGAGTCTTAATGTTTGCACTAGTAACACAGTGCTTTGGGGATAAAAGGCCCTAGGTAATCTTCTATTTTCATAATAAATATAAGAAAGAAGATGAGAATATTCACCAGTCAGGTAGTTTAAATATGTATATAAGCACCGGGCCGAAGGGATGAAGAAAGATTCTTATCAAATCTATACTTATCTTGTATCATGTCATTATAAAATTGGGTAATTTGTTCATAAGAAGCTTCCTGTGGGAATCATCCACTCTAACTATAATAATCCTTAACTTTGAGTCTATAACACTTGTTTTTAATTAAGAAATTATATTCATTGTTTGTTAGAGAAGGCTGAATCTGCTTGTGACTCTTGCAATAACAACTGATTTGCTTAACACTTAACCTGTGTAAAAGGCTGTCATACTCTTGGGGTTAGGAAAAATATGTTCTTTTTTCCCTTGCAAAATTATGCAAGTAAAAACTAAGTGGTGATTACAGTAGAATAATCTGTAACAGATTATAAATACCCAGGTACAGTGGGTAATTATGAGGATTGAAAGAAATAAGAGAGAAATAAAAAAAATTCTCTTGTTCTACTTCTACCTACCGCTCTTCCCCCATTTCCCATTTCTCCAGCTCACTCTGTTCCAGCCCACAATGCTCTTCCTGCTCTTCCTGAAATCGCTTCGTCCATTGGTGTCTCAGGGCCTTTACACAGACCAGTTACTTTGCTTGGAATATTCTTCCCCATGTCTTTGCAGGGCTTTCTGTTCCCCATCATTCAGGTCTGTGTTGAAATTTCTCCGTGGAGCGGTCTTTCCTATGTAACATAAGGGTCACTTACGCATCACGACCTACACTTCTTTAACCTAATCTCATTTTCTTCAGAACTCTCAGCACGAACACAAATCCTGTAACTTATGTATTTATGCAGTTGCTTGACCAGCTCTCCCCCTAGCGGAAAGCCCTGAGGGGGTAGAGTACTTCGGGTGGTTATTTCTCATGACCGAATCCACGTGGTGTAGGAGGGCATCTGGCACCTGGAAGAGCACGCGGTAGAGGGTCATTAAATATTTCTGCCCGAGTGAACAAATAAATGAATAAAAGGAATGTGCTTAGGTCCAGGGCGTAGCCTGGGTCCAGCTTCCCAAAGTCGTGAGCGCGTGGAATCGCATGTCGTCGGGGGTCGTAGCCTGAAGTCGAGGCCTGCAGCTTTGATCTAGCCGGGGTGCTACCAGCTTCCTGGGGGTGGTGGCACAGAAGAAATACCAGGTGGGTTTGAAATCATGAAAGGATTTGGGGTTTTCGCAGAATGTACATGGCTTTATGTCAATTTTCCATGTCCCTTATTTCCTACAAGATACCTTTATTAGGTACAACAAGAAGTTCTGGTTGTTATTCCTCACGACCGGGAGCCCGTTTTCTTGGTTGTTATCTGACCATTAGATTGGAGATGACATCTCCGTTTAGCTAAATAAGCCAAAGGGTGGCCTCAGCAAAGATTTAGAGATAGAAATAACTCATATGTAAATAAAACATCGTGCAAAACAGTTTTCCTCGTGTACTGTGTTTTGCTTTGTCTTGATGTCAACAACGTTCGGAAGCTGCGTTTCCCAGAATCCCTTTCACTGCATAGTTCCAGGCTAGCGTGGATCACCCGAGACATTTTGCATGTAAATAAGCAGCAGCTGTGTCATTTTTACACTCAGACGATCAGTGTCGCCGACACACGTGGTCCTGGATGTGCTGGCTCACCTTGTCGGCGTGGGACAGGAGCAGGACGTGTCCAGCCCTCACCGGACGTGCCCTTCGGCCCGGGCGCGGCGCGCATTTAGCTGTGCGGTGAAAAGTGCCAGCTCCTCCTGTAGGTTGCCTGCGTCACCCAGATCGGGTGCTTGGCGCCTGTAGGAGACCAGCATGGGTTCCAGCTTGTCCTCTGGGTTCCTTTTGGTCTTTGCTCTCCCTCGCTTCGCAATCACCTTCGCTCCCCGTCTCCCTGCCCCGCTGCCCTCAGCCCAGCAAGAGGTGTGGGAACGGCAGCGGAAAGTAAACTGCTGAACTAGCTCCTGCAGTTAAGTGAGGTCAAATCTCTACAATAATCTCGTATTACATATAACAAATCTTCCTAGTGGTTTTGCTTTTCTGATCAAAGCATGATAAAGTTGGGGTTTGTTTTGGTGACCAAGAGTGTGTAAGCCAGATTTTGTTTTTTTTCTAGGAACATTTAGCTCCCAAGGAGTTACAAACTAAGGACTTGCACTGATGCCACGAATCTGCTAAGAGGTGAGCTGGCAGGAAATTTAGTAAGAATCTGAATATTAAAAAGAAGAAAATGATTTACCAATTTGATGACTTTCAAGATTTCTTTTCCTAGGAATTTATTTTTACTATATCTGATAGTAGTTTTATGGGGAGTTATTCTATAGGAATAGAAATTCTCAACTGAATCTGTGACAGATATATCCTTTTAGAACATAAGATACAGGCTAGGAAACCTGGAAAAACCAATAGACATTGACCTTGATCTATGAACTAACCTGATGGATTGCACTGGGTGGTGTTGGAAATGTGGCATTTGGAATCGAGCCAAATTGGACTCAGACACCTGTTGTTGTAGCTGCGACCAGGCCGCTTAACCTCTCTGAGCCTTGGGTTTCCTATGTGGGAGATTCTGCTTATTCTGGAATTGTTGTGAGTGCTAAATAAAGTAAGTCCAAACAAGTGCACAGATGAATGCAGGATTTGTCATGCACTTCCGTGTCCAATTGTTATCTCTGTATGTGTCTCACCTCTTTTTTTTCTATTTGAATATGCCCTTGAGGATGTGGTTGTTTCTTTTTCGTCTTTGTTCCTAGTCCTTAGTTCAGTAACTGGCATGTAATTCATGCTCCATATTATTTATGCTACAAATGAATGAATGTCTAGAGACACATCTTTCTTGTTGACTCAGCATATGTTGACCTTGTGTTTATTATATCTTCCTTCTGAGGTTCAAAGTAGGGAAACTGGTCACTATGTTTGGAAAGTTAGGGGTCCTGCATAGATTAAAGGCTGAGAATCACTACGCTTGGTGAAATGTTTAAGTTAAGGATTTCGTGTCCAGATTTCAGAAGGCCTGGCCCATGCAGTTATGATTGGACACCAGTGGATGTCACCCTCTGAACACACAAACAAGCTCTCAGGCCCTCTTTGTGAAGGCAAGACAAGGCAAGACAAAACCCACGTTTGCTTTTCTCCCCAGGGCAATGTGGAGAGAGATGTTGGTCTCCAGATGTCCCCCATCACCAGGGAGCCCTCCACCCTGTATTTTCATCCCGTGGTAGAAAGAAGGATCGTGGAATGTTTTGCAAAGCACGCGTTTATCTATAAAGATGGTGTTCATTGATTGATGGAATTCAGGGAATGCCTCTGAGTGAGTTAGTATTATTTAAAAATGTTGTTTGGCCATAACAGTATTTGACTCTTGGAAGGAAGGTAGGAGAGTCAGTCATAAGAGTGGGAAGGAGATTTCCTTTTCACTTCTGTATCTGTGGTTTGCGGCTTTGATTGTACTTAGTTAGTAAATCACTCATTCAAAAGTAAAGATTAAAGAATAAATAAAATAATACTTGGCAAAATCTTGAGAGTATACGCTTTCTTATTTGAATTTTTGTCCTATTAATAAGGAAATTTCTATTTTGAAAAAAAAAAACAAAACCCACCGATAGCATTCTCTGCAGTCATTGATT
The DNA here is from genome assembly GCA_004026545.1 of Mormoops blainvillei. NCBI lineage: Eukaryota > Metazoa > Chordata > Mammalia > Chiroptera > Mormoopidae > Mormoops > Mormoops blainvillei. Next base: position 60,898 of record PVJD01008814.1, read on the forward strand.
TCCATTCCTCAAGCTGGTCTCCCCTTCAGACATTAATTCGTCTTAATTTACTTCACATTTTATTATGCACATGACTATGTTGTATTTGTTGCATAAGTACGAGGGCACACTGGCAAATAAAAACCACAAGTTTTTAAAAGAGACCTCTACTAAGAAAGAGAGTTAAGGAAGCATATCGGCTGCAAAGTTATCCTTGTCTGTTTATAGGTAAGTTTACAATGAAGTGTACACAGTTTTTACTTTTATAGGAGTTAAAATATAATACGAAGTGGAGAAAATGAAAGGCTTCCCATCTGGGAGTGTAAGCTGGCACAGCTGGTCCCCAGAGCCACTTGGAGTCACGTCTCAGAAGCCTCAGGAGCCATCACTACCCAGTAATTCCACTTCTATAAATCATCCTTATGTGATAAACAACGATGTGATTTAAAAGTATGCACAGGAAGCAACTATTTATGCTGAAGAAAAATCATACGCAAGAAAGAGGAAATATCATAATTACCCCTTGGCAGAACAATGTGACTAGGATGTAGCCGTTGACAAAGTATAAATACAAAGTTGCCTCAAATAATTCAGCCATCCCTTTGCTTTGGGGTTGCTTTGCGTCATTTGTGCCCGAGGCAAAGTCCCATGCAGAGGGCTGGCAAGGGCTGAGTCCTCTTTACTTTGACTTTTGGGGAGAGGGGACGGGGTGAGCTACTGCAGACCGGCAATTCTATACACAACGTGAAATACCCCACTAGGCGGGCAAGGGAGAGCAATGGGTAAAAAGCGGGACAAGTGTAACTGAACAACAATTAAAAAACCCCAGCTGACTCCAATCCACCATGGGTACCATGGGGAAATGAAACTTCTCTGAATCTAATTGGTTTCAGTTCTATTGACAAGATTGAACTTCAGGTTGAAGAAGATAGAACATTATCAAGATGAAACTGCTGTGTAAAGATGGGTTGATACTCACCTGGTTACCTTGGATGAGTTCAGGCTTCCGGGGCTGAGCAGATTAAATCCTGGGTTATTGAGCGAGCTGGCAAATGAAATCACCCAGTCGGCTCCCCAGTCTCCGTACCACTGTGACGAAGCGGAGAGATGGCGGCGAGCGGAGCATAAGCAAAGACTGTTGTGATTTTCAAAAGGATAAAGATGACGCCGAACATGTTAGACCTTTGGGCAGACGGGTGAAGCTCCTTAATTCTACTTCACATCGGGACACAGTTGGATGACCTCGGGTTCAGACTCCTCGTCGTGAGCCCTGTATTAGGCTCCCAGGGCTGTAGTGAAAAAGAACCGCAAACTGGATGGCTCAAAACAACAGAAATTTATTCTCTCAGATCTGGAGGCTTGAAGTTCAAAATCAAAGTGTTGACAGGGCCACACTCCTTCTGAAACCTGCAGGGGAGGAGCCTTCCTGCCTCTTCCTTGTTCCCTGTGGTGGCTGTCAGTCCTTGCTGCTTGCCGGCTGGCAACTGTGTCGCTCCAGCCCATGCCTCTGCCACCACTTGGCATCCTCCCTGTGTATCTGTCCCATCACATGCCCGCTTCCCTCTTCTTATAAGGACACAAGTCCTGTTATATTAGAGCCCCCCCTGGTGATCTCATTTTAACTTCATTGCATTTACAAAGACCGTATTTCCAAATCAGGGCATTTTCACAGTAGAGTTTGAGACTCTAAAATATCTCTTTAGGAGACAACATTGAGCCCACAAGAAGCACTCTCCTTCCTTATCCGTTCGTTAGCTTCTCCTGTTTCACACTCTGTAGTCTGTTCCTTACTGTGTATGTACCATACGTTCACACCCACAACTGCCGCCACCTCCCAACTCTTCCTCATGTTTATTTTTGTTAGGACTATTTCCATTATCCATACCCAGGTGACCAAGGCAAAATATGAAACGTGGAAGTACAACCAAAATGAAAAGATTGGAAAATGCTCTATTGCATGGCATCCAGCCTAAGGGGGGAGACCTGACACAGCGTGGTTTGCTCTTACACATACCATTCTCCCTTTCTGGAACTTGATGGCTTCTTGTGTAAACTGACCCCTAAATCTCCCAGCTTCGTAAGTAATAATATATGTGAGCAGATTGGGGTAGCCAACATTTCTGAAGCAGAGGTCTTTGATTATGGGTGGAGATTACGGCAGCATGAAACAAGCCCTACTGTTTGGCATACTGGGACCTGCAGCTAAACTCTGGCCTTTCCTCATTTCTCTGTTGGAGCAGATGTACGAACAATCTCTCTCTCTCTCTCTTCTCTCCCTCTTCTCTCTCTCTCTCTCTTTCTCTTTCTCAGTGTTCTTGGCTCACACTTCAAGTCTTCCTCAAATCCAACTTCCAAAGCATAGAGGAACGTTGGAAGTAGCCGTCTGAAAGAGCCTACCAGGCAATCAAGTTCAGTCTGTAGGTCTGCTCATTGTTTTTGTTGCATATCAAAGAATGTCTATTTTTCATCTCCATTCATGTTGCCAAAGAGGTGATAATGACAAAGTGCTATGCTGTAAAGGAAGAGCCCTACATCAAATGCATGTCGTCCTTTGATCTAACCGAACCAGATGATAGTTATTTTGCTGTCAAGGGAGCAATGACAAAAGGCTAACCAATGCTGCAGCATTTTATCTGGGCGTGTGTCAATTGAGGACAGATGCGCATGCTTGTTCTAAATGGAGGCTAAGAAAGTTCAGTTTCATTTGTTCAGAACCCAGATGTAGCAATTGGTACTCAAAAGTCAGTTTATAGGAACAAAACTCCTGAGGTGTGAGAAAGATTAGTGTCTCCATGTTTTACCTTTAATCTGTGGACCAATCCCCTGGAGGCTGGAAGCTGAGAGGACAGAGAGAACCACTACTTGGTCATTCTCATCTGCTTTGAATAAAAGCTAGTTTGTGTGCTACCTGGGAAGAAAGTTCCTACTGACTCTATTTGTCTTTCTCTATCATCTCTCTCTCTCTCTCTCTCTTTCTATCTATTTAATTTTTTAATGCAACGTTTTCCTTGAGTGTCATCAAATAATTTGAGTTGTGGTTTATTTCAAAGTGAAATGAAAAACTGCATAAAAGGCAGAATACCACTTAGCTTGCTAATGTTAATTTAATAAATTTTACTCTTGCTTTTAATTTCACTTCACAACAAGTACTTAGGTATTTTGACTGCCTATAGCGATGGCTTTGCAAATGCTGCCAAGTGTTCTGTTTCTCCAGTCCCTCCACAGCCATTACCTTTGATCTCGGACCAGGAAAGAGGATTTTTGTGAAGACAAGCACCTCATGTACCAGCTGCAGCAAGGCCATGGAGCGCCTTTTAATGGCCAGCTTCAAGCTTTGGTTAGAGAAGTAATGGCTGGGAAACCTCGAATTTGTCAGGGAGTCCCATTTCTGAGATAGGCAGCCCTGGTTTTCTCGTGCCAGTAAGTCTACCTCCAGCTTCCTGGACTCCTTGCGAAGTGTGTGGCACATTCTCGTTTAAGAGGATGAGATTAAAATTTGTTGGGCTCCACCACCTAGAATAAGGGCATTTACTGATTTTGTTTTATGAAAAATCAATGAACGTTGGCAAACTACGAAACAATCCATGGCTAAATTTCCTGTAACACTGCTCGGTTTGGAAGGAGGATCAATTTCCCAGGGTCGGTCTCCATGCGTCTAGCCCTTCTGGTTCTCTCAAACCCAAGTTCTGTTTCACATGGCTCTGGAAATGAAGTCAGAACTCCTTAAAAAGGTCTATGGGACCCTTCGCATTGTGGCATCTGCTTAATTCTCCAGCTTCCTAGCCGTGCTGAATTACTAACTCACCTCGGAATCCCCACGGCCTCCCTCCACCGACCTTCTCCTTGCCACCTGGGCGACTCTTGGCTGTATTGTTACGGAAAAATGAAGCGACCAGACACCGAGGGGTTAGGAGCACGATCTTTATTTACGTGCACGGGCCCAGAGGAGACAAACTCCAAATTCTGAGCCCCGAACAATAGCCCCGCATTCCTTTTATGCTGGGCTAAGCGGGGGAGGGTATTGGGAGGTGTGGTATAGATTTGGCACGAAGGGGCTCACAGAAGTGGGAGAGAAACATTTACAGCATTAGTCAGGGCAGACAGCGTCTCAGCACCTGCAGCAGGGCAGATAACATTTCATTTCGTCCTCGGTGTCGGCCCTGACTCCCTCTACAGTATCTTGTGCAGTGGGACACAGACGTTAAGAGCCAAGAGAACCTGGTTTTACATCGTGTCTCTGCCATGTCCTACCCATACTACCTCACTTTTTATGCCTCTGTTTCTTCACTACAAGCTAGAGGGAAGAAGTTGTTCGTCTTCATTAACTAATTTAGGTAATATATGTAAAACACGTAGAGTGGCGTGAGGCTCAAGGGTAAACTAATTTCATTAGGGTTCAGATTTTAGCTCGGCTGTGACACTCTTTGGGGCCCTGGTTTGGCAACTCATCGTGTTTCTTAGTTTTACCCTGTGCTTAGCCTTTCCTTGTCCCATCATTTATGATGTAGTACTTTCTTATGGGAAAGAAGTCCAGGATGAGATAAGCTAGAGCATTTTGTTCACAGGTATTTAATACTGTCACCACGGAGCCTTTATACTTCATCTCTTTGCACTCTCTCCTGTACTGAATATTCGATGCCCCTTAAATTCCCAAATATATAACATAAGTTTAGTTTTCCAAGGAGGACAAGTTGATAGCCATGTCTGTGAAACATCCTGCTCTTTCCCTACTGGGCAGACAGAATTTTCCACATGCTAATTCACTCCAGTGAGTCCTCTAAGCTCTTCATTTCTTTGGCACGTGGCACATTGTTTTTTACCAAGTTTCTCTATATAAGACGTATAGGATGCCCTGCAGAGTGCATTGTGATGGAATTCTGCCTCTGTCACACACACATCAATTCCTAGCTCTGTCTCACACTTGGTAATAAATACTCAGATGTACGTTATGCACCGGCAGGCACACTGTGTCTCATCACACATCTTTTTACTACTGTTTCTGATACTGTCGTCCACATCCTGGAAACACCATAGGAGACACATACAATCTTGCCCTGTTGGCAGCTATGAGCATTGGGCCCTCGTAAATTACTGTTTTTCAGGCACTGAACTTAACCAGAGTCAAAAGTATGAGAAGCTTGACGGTGGCTGAACACACCAGAGAAAACCACGAGAAAGCACTCTTCTGAATGCTTTCCAATATCGGGGGGTGAAGTTTTGTATGGAACAAACATCTGGGAAAAGTGACAAAAATCTTCATTTGCCATCCAGATGTTTCTATGTACTGTCCAATTCCTTTAATCTCATTTTGTCTCCTAGACATGAAAACACCTGATCTGTTTAGGAACCACAGGTCTCCTCCAGTCCCTAAATTTTTCATTTGGTCTTACTCTATCATCTCAAGGAGCTGCTGTTCCATTGAGTTGTTAACTCTTCAAAGAGTCCTGATACTGCAATTTACACATAATAATTAAAAGAATATATTCTAGAATGGCAGAGAATTGGTTGTTTTTAATCCCATTAACCACAATTTCAGGGATCTTTGATTGTGTAGACAAAGATGCAATCATAAAGAACATGTGAGCAATTTTCAAGTATCTTTGATACTCAACATAGAGGGTTTTTTCCCTTCCACCTAAAGCAAGGCAAATTAATAAAACTCACCGCACTGACCACAGCTGTACTAGGCATATGTAAGTCAGCCATACATTTATCAAGCATTCATTTTATCCTACTATATGTCAGGCACTGTGCTAAGTGCAGGAGACACAGTATCAACAAATGCATTGCCATGGACTTAGAATAACAATTTTCAACATTTTTTATCTCATGGCACAGAAACTAATTACTAAAATTTTTCAGCATACCAAAAAAAAATATATTTTTTACCAATCTGACAAAAAAGTAGGTATAATTTTAATTGATTTACAAAAATATAATGATAATTACCTACCCTTTTTACCCCAAAGTGACTTTTTAAAAAGTGGGAGTACAGGGGCCATACCGCAGTGTAATAAACGCCATATATGAAGGACCCACAGCCAACATCATACTCAGTGGACAAAAACTAAAAGTGTTACCCTTTTATAAAAAGACATGTATATATAATGCATAGACACAGACAATGAAGCGGTGACAGCCAGAGGGAAGAGGAGGTGGGGCTAGGGAGTGGTAGGCAAAAGGTGGGGTGGGGGTGGGGGTGGGGATGGAAAAGGACTTTGCTGGGGGCGATGGGTACATGACGCAGTGTGCAGGTGATGTTTGGTTGAGTGGTATGTTTGAAACCTGTATGGTTTTGTGAACCAATGTCTCCCCACTAAATTCGATTTAAAAATAAATAAAATATAAAAGTGTTTCCTTTAAGATCTGGAACAAGGCAGGGATGCCCACTTTCACCTCTCTTATTCAACACAGTACTGGAAGTCCTAGCCACAGCAATTAGATGAGAAGGAGAAATAAAAGGCATCCAAATTGGAAAGGAAGGAGTAAAGCTGTCATTATTTGCAGATAACATGATACTGTAGATAGAGAACCCCAAAGATTCCACCAAGAAACTACTATAACTGATAAATGAATTCGGTAAAGCAGCAGAATAAAAAATAAGTATCCAGAAATCAGTGGCATTTTTATACACCAATAATAAGCTATCAGAAAGGGAAGCTAAGAAAACAATCCCATTTACAATTGCATTAAAAATAAAAAAAAACCTACGAATGCATTTAACCAAGGATATAAAAGACCTGCACTTAGAAAATTTTAAGACTGAAGAAAGAAAATGAAAAAGATACAAATAAGTGGAAGTATATACCATGTTCATGGATTGGAAGAATTAACATCATTAAATGTCCATACTACCCAAAGCAACCTATATATTCAACACAATTCCTATCAAGATACCAATGGCATATTTTACAGTACTAGAACAAATATTCCAAATATTTATATAGAACCACAAAAGAAGCCAAATAGCTACAATAACCTTGAGAAAGAAGAACAAAGTTGGAAGAATCATATTACCTGATATCAAACTCTACTATAAGGCCACAGTAATCAAAACAGCATGGTACTGGCATAAAAACAGACAGATCAATGGAACAGAATATAGAGCCTAGAAATAAAAGAAATAAACTCACTCCTTTATGGTCAATTAATATTTGACAAAGGAGGCAAGAACATACAATAAGATAAAGACAGTCTATTCAATAAATGGTGTTGGGAAAACTGGATTGATATATGCAGAAAATGAAACTAGACCATCTTCTTCCACAATACATAAGAATAAACTCAAAATGGATTGAAGACTTAAATGTAGGATTCAAAACCATAAGTATCTTAGAAGAAAACCTAGGCAGTAGAATCTTGGACATTTTTTGTAGAAATATTTTTTCTGATACATCTCCTCAGGCAACAGAAACAAAAGAAAAAAATAAATTAGATTACATCAGATTAAAATGTTTTGCACAAAAAATAAGCCACTGACAAAGTGAAAAAATGACCCACTGAATGGTAGAACATATACACCAATGATACATCTGATAAGGGGTTAATATACAAAATTTATAAAGAACTTATAAAACTCAATACCCCCCCCAAAAAAAAACCCAAAAGAAAAACAAACAACTCAAACAATTCAATTAAAAAAGGGGCAAAGGACCTGACTAAATATTTCTCTAAAGAGGGCATACGGATGGGCAACAGACATATGAAAAGATGCTCAATGTTTTTCATCATCAGAGAAATACAGATTAAAACTCCAGTATCACCTCACACCTGTCAGAATGGCTATCAGTAAATCAACAAACAATAAATGTCAGTGACAATGTGGAGAAAAGGGAACCTTAGTGCACTGTTGGTGGGAAGGCAGACTGGGGCAGCCACTGTGGAA
>PVJD01008815.1:0-68731 GCA_004026545.1 Mormoops blainvillei
TGCCTTTTTTCTGCATATATACATTGCCTCCAAGGGTATACATAGAACAAAATCCCTCACTTGTCATGAGATATATATCTATAGATATATGTCATTATCTTATTTTCTCTATTTTCCAAGTTTCTTCTAATATACCATTATTCTAATAATTTTTAATTCATTAAAAATTTTTAAGTCTAAGACACCATTTGAAAGCCACAAATCTCTAAACTTAACTGCTTACTATTGTCTCTCCATTTTATCCTCCCAATTGAATCTTGATAGCTCCTCAAAGTGAGCGGTATAATACACTCCATAAAAGCATTATCATCAGCTGGAGACAGTGAGAATGTAACTCAAAAAAGTGAAAAATTTAGAATTCCTACATGTCAATACTAAAAGGACAACTGTCTGAAATTTTCCTATGGCTAACTGAACTGAAAATTGAGAGAAGTCAGAAATTAAGATGTGCAGCCACTATTAAAAGAAAGAAATAACACTGAGATATTGGGTATACTTAAGGAAAAAAACTGTTCCTTTAACTGGAAGAGTTGACCACAAATGTCAATATTATAAGCTAGATACTAGATCACCCTCAAAATATTTTCAAATGTAGTATAAAAAAAACAAGCTATCTGTATGTTACAAGAGGCCACCTGTACACACATGTTAAATAAGCCTTCAAATTTCATGGAGTGATAATACAGTTTGTCTACAGACTCTCCTCTCACCCTGCTTTATCTCTTTCCGCACCATCCATTCAGGGTATTCCTAATTCCTATTTGCCATTCCAGGTCTGGAACTGCCTCTTGGTCAAGCAAAAACCATCATGATATTCAATCCTGCTAAACTACATATTTTTTTAAAAAGGCAAGTAGTTTGCTAATATGCTAGTTTCCCCAAAATGTCCAAAAATTTTTTTTAAAAAGACAAAACCAGCAACTATCAAAGTTACAGACCAAAACATTATAAAAGACATCAAATTTTCACCTGCAGTATCAAAAAGTCCAAGAGTATATGGCTCTCCACCAATCATAACTGTGACTGCATAGTTGTCAAAAACCTAAAAACACAAAAATACACTGTTAGTGTGCAACGGGATGGTCAGAATGAGATAGGATCATTCTTAAGCTAAGGCTGTGTTTCCTTCCTAAGACATATTCCTCACTTAGCCCACATCTTCCTTATATAACCAATCTTGCCAATCAAGCCCTTGAATGAGCAAAACAGTTTGTGAATAAAATGATGGGATGTGTTCTGGAATGTCTGCTCTACCCCAGCAGACTGGATAAAAAGCCACAGAAGGGTTAGAGATGTCACAGGGAGTGGAGTCCCTAGCTAGACAAAATAACCCTGTTCAAGTTTGAAAATTCTAAGACAGTAGTTTAATCTGCCTCAAAATCTGATGTTCGATTTGATTTCTGAAAAATTATTTCTTCACAGACCATTTTCTTTTAATCTAGAATTAAAAGCTCCTAGATCCATGATAATCTTTTTCCCTTTAGGGTTCAAGATGAGAAGAGCCCTGTTGCCAACAGGCCCATTAGAGAGAATAAGGGTTCCCTCAAGGTACTCAAGGAAAATGTCCAATAAAAGGCTAGCAGATTATTTGTTGGAACTTCATCAATAAAACTTACGTTACTGGGTACAAACCACATGACCTAAGATACATTCTTGGACTAGATGTTTTATTTGTAAATAGACTGTAAAATCCATAACAAACTCAATCTATACTAACATGGTTGTACTAAGTTATTTGTGAAAATGGGAGATAACAGTGCAACGTGAAAAAAGACCCAACACTAATTAATGGATGCTTTTGAATTAATTTACAATTAAAAAAGAAATGCTTTCTAACTAAGAGAAGGATATTACATTTTAAGATCAGCCCTGTTTTAGCCTTTTAGCTATTTAACACTAATTTTCTGATTCATGTTTTAAGAGGTTAGGAGTTTGTTTTACTGTAAACAAGAGAAGAAGCAAGGGCATGGGGGAGTTAGTAGTTAAAGGAAAGTCAGTTCTTGATAACAAGAATGTGGAAATGTAACTAATGTGGTTAAGCTCTCCAGCCATACAGGTTGTTTTCTTAAGTCATAACTAACCCTTTTGCAGAGATCCACATATAAACACATATATAAAGCACCCACGAGCCCACTGTAAACAGAACACCTACTGAAGTCATAAAACAGACTCAGAAATGTTTACAAGAAAATAATGTTTATAGAAACAGAAACACAAAAATTCTGATAATTACCCTCACTCTGAAACAAGATCTGTGTATCCCTAAAAATCCCCTAAAAGTCTCTTTCAACCTCAGAATTTCTTTCACTTACAATGTCCCCAAATTGGCCAAAAAAAAAAAAAAAAATACGATTTTGTATTTAATTATACACCTTTGAATCCCTCCCTCCAGGAAACCTCATCTTCCGCTATGCAGTCTTGGCCTACCTCACTCACTTTACCTCCCTTGGGACATTACAGACTATCAATTCCAATTAAACATAATTTACAAGCCTTTAACAATGCTCATGTCTCTGAAGATTAACCTACAGTATGCATGTTTTTTCTTCCTTTTTATTTACAAATAATATTAATCCCACATTAATCTACATAGGGCTTCACAACCCCTAAAATAGCTCACTCAACAGAGGTGGATGTTGCCAGGCCAAGCCAACCCTACTCCCCTCTCACCACTGAATAAACATCTATGTTTAACATAATTATATCCCAAGTTGGTCCAACAACCTGGGACAAACACTGGATCCCCAAATATATTCTGCTTCTTTCTCTCTCTCTCACTTCATTATCTTTGTTATTCCCATTTTCCCTCTACTCTTCCAAGGACCTAATAAAAAGATTTGTGGGAGAGGACCCCCAAAAGCTTCTCTTAGTGTTCTCATAACAAAAGCAGGTCTTCTCCACTCCTAAAAATCAGTATGGAGCTCCAATACTGCTAAGATAACGGTTCCGTAAGATTCTTTTCTACTCCCCCTCAAAAGAATAAGTGTAGACATACTACAGTCTCTGAAGTTACAAGATCCCAAAACACATCCCAAAAGTCCTCTAAGCACTGATTAATCACTGGCCACGATATCAAAAAAAAAAAAAAAAAAAAAGTCACCTCATTCCAAGATGTAGAGCATACTTCTCCAAACTGAGACCATCTATTGGAGTTTTGCCTCCCAGCACTTCTTGCAAACCCTTGTGTCACCCCTTCTGACTTTCCACTGATTTTTCAGCTGTTTAATTTTAAAGTGTATATAATTTACCCATGAGAAGTCAAGATCTTTAAAAACAGGAAACAAAGGCAGACAACAGAAATATTTCAGTACACACAGCGAGTTTTCAAAAGGATATCAAATTATATTACGTTTCACTAACAGATGAAAGCCTTTATACTTACAGTCGGTACATACTCAGATGGAAATTTGTTTGTTGTGTAGGATATCAGGAGACATGTTTTACCAACAGCACCATCGCCCACAACAACGCACTTAATTGTCTGCATTGCTGAAACAGTTTTCTATCCACTTTAAATACTTGAAATCCAATGATGACCTACAAAAAGATTAAAGATATTTGTTTTAGTTATTTGTGGGTATACATGTATTTTTTTCTTCACGTAGCAAGAGGTTCACTCATTCAGAGCAAAAACAGAACAAGCACCCCAACTACCATGATTGAAAAAACGAAGGAGAAATAGTGACTTGCTCAAAGTCACAATAACAAATAAGAGTCAAGTTTCGGATGTTTGGATGTTTCGACTTAAATGGTTTTTTAAAAAGTTCAGCCCTGACTGGTGTGGCTCAGCTGTTGGGCATCATTCCGCAATGAGAAAGGTCACTGGTTCAATCCCCAGTCAGGGCATTCACCTGGGCTGCAGATTCAGTCCCCAGTCAGGGTGTGCACAAAAAGCAACTGATCCATGTTTCTCTCTCACATCAGTGTTTCTCTCCCTCTTTTTCTCCCTCCCTTCCCCTCTCTCTAAAAAATAAATAAAATCTTTTTTTTTTAAAGTCCAAAGTGGTGTAAAAAACAGCATATTTCTTATTATAATGAAAGAAAAGAGGTTATTTCTAGTTCAGAATGAATCTCATTTAGTGTGTGAATCATTTGGTGAAACTTTTCTTTCAGTTGTATGTGTACACATGTTGTATGTCTACATGGTATGTGTACTAGACTGCAATATAAGGTCACGGCTTTAAAGAACTGTCCATATATCCAACCTTAGAGCTACAGTTACTCATACTACAAACAACAAGCAGAACACCACCACCACCCTGAAATAGTTAAGCAACATGAGAATACTGGACCAAGACAAGAGTAATTCCTCCTCTCTCAGCAACTGTTTTAGCACCTGGTTCCCTAATTACCAGGTTCCATGAATACTGATTCATGGCATAAAGAGGCCAAACCTACATTCTTATAAAGAAAAAGCCAAATCACTCCACACTGACTTATAAACAGATATAATTACTTTAGCTCCTCTTACTGTAGTCCTCCATTCAAAGAAGCTATTGATTACAAATGCACCAAAGATTTATTATATTTCATCAATCCTGAGAAGCTCATTTTCACTTTAAAACATCTCTAAAATCAGCCCTGGCTGGTATGGCTCAGTGGATTCAGTGTCAGCCTGTGAACCAAAAAGTCTCTGGTTTGATTCCCGGTCAGGGCACATGCCTGGGTTGTAGGCCAGGTTCCCAGTTGGGGGCATGTGACAGGTAACTGATGGATGATTCCCTCACATGTCAATGTTTCACTCCCTCTCTTTCTCCCTTCCTTCCCCTCTCTCTAAAAATAAATTAATTTAAAATAAATCTCTAAAATCAGAATATGACTTTTCTCTACTCCAGGTTCCTTACAATCATTACCAGTTATGTTTTCCCCTACATTTTGGCATCTACAAAATTGGATAAATGGAGTTACTCAGAGTTACTTTAACAGATTTTCTGGAAGAATAAAAAAGAAACACTACCCTCTATATGCCTATTTTTTAAGATAAAAGTCCTATTTCACTCCCAAAGGGGTTATAATTTCTCAGTGGTTAGAGCTGCCACTTTGTTAAACATAAAAATGCCATAGAACCATCTAACTCTGGGCTGGATGTCATGCCTATATGCTTCTACAGTAGCCCTCACAACCTTTAATCAAAATAATTTATAAATGCCCTGGCTGGTGTGGCTCAGTGGACTGAGCGCCGCCGGCCTGTGACTCAAAGGGTTGCCGGGCCAATTCCCAGTCAGGGCACATGACTGGGTTGCGGGCCAGGTCCCCAGGAAGGGGCACATGAGAGGCAACCACACATTGATGTTTCTCTCCCTCTTTCTCCCTTCCCTTCCCCTCTCTCTAAAAAAATAAAATAAAATCTTTTTAAAAAAATAATTTATAAATGAATGTTAACATCTGTATATACATTAGGAGTAAGTAACCTACAGGAAATACTCTCCCGTTCCTCATTAAAACCATCTTGATTATATTTTTCTTTATTTAGTCTCATTTTATCCTTTGCGTTCCCGTTCCCCTATAATGTACTAACAAAGCACTCATACTAGTATGGCATTACAGATTAAAGACCTTGATCCCTAAACTAAACAATCAAGCACACTGAGTACTAAACTAATTCTAGAGAATTATTCTAGAATGTCTTTTACTTAATAATAAAGACAAGAAAATATGAATAGTTGTCTTTTTATGGTTCCTCAGTCCCCCTCTGAAAAAGATGATGTTCTGCTTTAAAAATAAAGTCTTCTATAGAATTTCCCAGATATCTTCAAATCTATCTCAGGTTCACTTCTTATACCTTCTATTTTTCCTGACCATTATTGAGGTAATTTTTTTATGTAAAGTTTAATCATAAACACTGGACAGAAAGTAATGCTTGACCACTGTGGCTGAGACTGCTGTCTGCCAATTCTCTCTTCTTCAGTAATAGAATTTTTACCTAGGCATATGGCACCTAGTAAAGACTATATGTCCTAAATTCCTTTGCAGCTACAGGTGACCAGAGTGCCTAAATTCTGGATGGGAGTGGAAGTGATGGATGCAACTTTCAGCACCAACCTTGAAAGCCGGCAGTACAGTCTCCCCTATTCCAGCCTCAGACATGATGATGGGAGCTGAAACACTCATACTGAACCACAGACAGAAATTACATGTTAAGAATGTGCTCTAACCGGTGTAGCTCAGTGGAATGAGTGCCAGCCTGGGAACCAAAAGGTCACCAGCTCTATTCCCAGTCAGGGCACATGCCTGGGTTGCAGGACAGGTCCCCAGTTAGGGGTGCGCGAGAGGTAACCACACACTGATGTTCCTCTCCCCCTTCCTCACTCTAAAAAGTAAACAAATAAAAACTTTAAAAAGAATTCTTTTTAATTAAAAAAAAAAAAAAGAAGAGGAGGAGGAATGATTAACACCATATGAAGAGCCGGTCCTGGATTGCCTTCTAGGACTTTCACACAGAAAAGAAAGAAAACTCTCTCTCATTAAGTCCCTAGTATATTGGACTGTTACAGAAGTAGAACTGAAATCCTAACTACTGTATTTCATAGAGACTCTAAAACAATAATTTTGAAAATACAACCTAATTCAGAGGTGTTAAATGTGGGAGAAAATGTCTTAGAATCCATAAAATTGTATTAATATTTGGCAGTAAAGTTGACCACTTCTGAGATTTTGTCTCGTAAGTATCTAAGATAAATGCTGTTTTTAAGTTTTAATTGTGGTTGAAGTCAAATTAATTGTCATCCCTAAAGTTCCTTATCTTCATTTTGTATCTGGTATTCACTTTTAAGACTTATAATCCACACTAATAAGCAATACAAAATCAATAGGCTGCTTATAAACTTGACTTCTAGTGAAGGCAGAACTATCATTTCTTTCTTTCTTGCTTGCTTTCTTTCTTTCTTTCTTGCTTTCTTTCTTTCTTTCTTTCTTTCGGTTAAGCTATTGTTTCTTGAAATTTTCTTTAAAATTTCCTAGGAAAGAAGAAATTGAGACAAAGAGTTTCCCGGATTAAACCAATGAATATAACTACCACATGGCTAAATCACAAACTTTTACAAGCTGAACTTTAGAAAGAAAGTTAGAACTTTTAAAAAATATTCCAAAGAAAGTTATCATTAACAACTTAATAACTGTATTAAAGAACAAATAATTTAAATAGATGTATCTGGAAATTCCATCAAAGTATACTGTCTTCACGAGACCATTCACAAATCAGTCTTAGAATACTATAGTTCTTTAGGTAGTAGAAACCTTCAATGTAGTACCTCTGTCTCTCAAATACCAGTAAATAAGAAAATGTTAAAAATGAGATTATTCTGGCCACCAGGAAGCTTCCAACTACTGAGTAAAGCAAACAGATACAACACACTTTGTATTAGAAGACATCTACGATGTAAATTTAGGCACAGTGGTAACAATATTTCAAATTGGCTTATCAGTTTTATCCTCTGACCATAATTTTTAAAAATATTTCTACACTCTTGGGAGATCCATCCAAGATGGTAGCAAAGTAGGTAGACATGATACTCGCCTCTTCACAGTTCCAAACTGGAATTACAGCTAAATTATAGATCGACCTAAATAAACAATCAACTGAAAGAAGTCTTATAAACAAGGAAAAATATTTCTGCATTGTTATGCACAAATTCATTACAACTAGATACCAAATTTTCTGAGAGAGACCTTCAAGATTTCCCAATGGAAGGTAATGGGTAAACAGAATTTGTATAAGGGAAATGTGCTCTGTGTACAGTTTGGCTAGATCATTAGACAAGCATTATTACTTTGAAAACTTTTTGAAGGCTGTATCTTTTCTTTTTGGAGCAGGAAAAACAGTCCCCAAGCCAATCAGGCCCATTTTGTGTGTCATCCTGCCTAATAAGCTGGAAAGATGATCCAAAATACATAAACTTAATACATAAAATAACTCATAACTTTGAAGTCAGAAAAACTCTGGTTTTAATCGCTACACAGCACTTACTGGGGACCTAGGCAAGTTTTCCAATCTACTTTTGCCTCAATTTTCTCATTTGTAACACCAAACTAATTATATCAAAACCTCAAAGAGTTGTTAGGAAGATTAAATAATATTACCAAAAAAGACCTGGCTTGTAGCACAGAATATACTTAAATTCCTCTACCTACCATACCAATTAAATTAATCCTACCACATTCTATTTTGGTACAGTGGGTCAAAACTTACACTGTACTTCTTTCTCTCTTTGGTGGACTATCTAATCAAACTTCTCATGCTTTGCACATTGCAGGCACACCGAAAACATAGATTAAAATGAACTGAATATATTTACTGCTACTTAGTTAATGACACAAAAACCAAGAAATCCGCCCAAATATTTCTTCTTCACCTGAAGACTCCTATAGTATTTCCTTCTGTATTTCTTGGATCATTTCTGTATCTATAGAGGAGTCTCTAAAACCAAGTTATCTAACAGGTATTAACAATAATTTAGGTACAAGAACAGACCCTACCACTATCTTTAAACACCAAATTAAATGCTTTTTTAGTTTACAAATCACCACTGCCTACATGCAAACTAACAATAATCTGACAGTTATTACCTTGTACAATCTTTTTCCTGCTACGCTTTGCCAGCCAGCAATTTCAAAATTATCACCTCAGACCACCAAAATCAGAGTCACCCTGGACTGGGTTTATTAAAAATTCAGATTCCTGGGCCTCATTCAAAATCTAATAAATCAGAATTCAACAATCCCTGTGTAATTCTAATGCACAATGAAGTTCGAGAACCACTTTCCTACATGATAGCAAGACAAGAAATACCAGTAACATAAGAATCTAAACTAAGATAAACATTACTGGCATTTTAGGTCACCTAGAAGTTTCTCTAGGTAGAATTCAAATTATCAGTATAAGTTAGCTGTATCACCCAGGCATTTTACATATTCGGTAATGAAAAACTCACACTGAATATTGAAAGATTATGAACTAGTATACCTCGGAGGTGTTTTAACCCAAAAGTGTTTTCAAATAATAACAGTGAGAGTAGCACACACTTACTTAGCACTTACTATGTACCACATACTGTTCTAAACATATTATACATATTCATACATTTCATCCTTCCAACAACCCTATGAGGTATGTACTATATTATCCCCATTTTACAGGTAAGAAAAGTGAGGTTCAGTGAAGTTAAGAAACTAGCCCAAGTTTAATGAGCCAGTAAATGGAAGAACTGAAATTTAAACTGAAGCAGTCTGTCAAAATCCTGCTCTAAAACACTGAACTATATTTACCTCACCTGAGAAGTGAAATTAATAAAAACAAGCATGATCACTGCAAATGGAGTGGCAAGAATATACCCATGACAACTGCCAGCACTGGAAAGCGGAAGGCAGAAGAGGAAGCAAGAAATAGAAGTTCAGTTCCTGTTTTTTCACCCTGCAGACAACTACTGAATTTTATTCAGGAAAGGGGA
This sequence comes from Mormoops blainvillei, assembly GCA_004026545.1. Classification (NCBI taxonomy): domain Eukaryota; kingdom Metazoa; phylum Chordata; class Mammalia; order Chiroptera; family Mormoopidae; genus Mormoops; species Mormoops blainvillei. Next base: position 9,447 of record PVJD01008815.1, read on the forward strand.
CAAAAGATTAATAAGAGTTTGCTCTTCCCCTTTCTATGTACCCACAAATCTTTCATTTCTTAGGCTTCCTGACTTGACAGCTCAGCAACCTGTTGGAAGCTGGTTGTGGGTCCCATGTTAAGAGCACTGGTTCAGGAGTCAGACTGGTTCTACCACTCTATGGTAGCTATGTGACCTTTGGCAAGTTATTTAACATTCTCTGTGGCTCAGTATTCCCTTATCTAAACATTGAACATAGTAGTACCTTCCTCATAGCATAAATTGACTAAGATAATACATGTAAAGAATTTAGCTCTGACTGGTGTGGCTCAGTGGGCAGGGAACTGTCCCACAAAGCGAAAGCCTGCCAGTTCAATTCCCAGTCAGGATACATGCCTGGGCTGCGGGTTCAGTCCCCAGTTAGGGTGGGAACGAGAGGCCATGCATCGGTGTTTCTCTCTCACATCAATATTGTTCTCCCTCTCTTTCTCTCTCCTTTCCCCTCTCTCTAAAAATAATTTTTAAAAAAGGAATTTAAAACAGTGTCTGACATACAGTAAATGATTAGTAAATGTTAGCTTATTAATCTTGCTTGAATGATTAAAGGCACTTTTAAGTCAATATAAGTTTTAAAACATCAATTCCAACCCACTTAGAAAGGAGCACATATTTTTTTTAATTTCCAAAATAATTACAGTACTTATTGCTCTTACTAAAAATGTAGTCAAATATAGAGCTAACATTACAAAAGAGTCAAGTTCCAATTAACTATTTTGCAAAGCATTTGACATGTATTATTAATTACTCCATGTATTAAAATGTCACCAAATGGGGAGGAAGCAGGTAACCAGGAAAGTCTTTGGTTTTGCAATATATACAATGCCAGCTTCAACAACATGGAAGACACTAGGCCAGACATGTTTCTCTATCGTATGTCAAATCACTATGGCAGCTAAGAGGCTATTACTACCACTTTGCTATCCAAAGTGGCTAGAAAAGTTATTTTGCACCAATAACTAAACACTATCCCTCTTTAATAATGAAGTTCACTTGTACCAGAATATAGAACTGGGGTTGAGCAACTTAAAGTGTAAAAAATTATTCTTCCAGTCATAAGAAAAATAAATTGTTAAATAAGGTGTGCCTTCTAGACTCCTTCCCCACTACCTATCACTCCGCCAGACAGCAACACCAAAGCCCCTACACTTTCTAGGTTCTTAAACGCTTTGAGAATCTCAGAACTAAAGTCCCTTATTTTTCTGGGGTCCCTGAGTGTAGATTTAAGGAAGCTATGAAACTCTCTATTATCATTATTATTGGCTGGCTGCCAGCTAAACATCACAAATCCTATTACACCTCCACCACAGTTACCTTTCCCCCCAAGACACATGATACATTGTAAAAGAAATGTTTAGCTTCACACAAAATTCAAAAGGACTTAATGGTATCAGATGACCCAATATTACTTAAAAGAACCAAGTCTTTTTAGAAAAGTGAAATATCCCTTAATTGTCCCAAAGACAGAATGTTAACGCCCATGTATTCTGACATTCCTTTCCAACTCTTCAGACTTCAGTCAGGCAAACACAGAACAAGCCACGTGAAGACAGTGCTTTTTGAACTTTATCATTTGTTTCCAGAGTCCTCAATAAACAGAAAACAATCTTAACAAACTCTGGCATGCACTCAAAAAGCCCAAGTATTACAGATACCAGTTTTTTGTCTTACTCTGCCCACCTAACCAATATAGACTGATTGTCAATTGCCTGATGTTATTTAAATTACCCCATGTGGTCTGGTGCTTATTTCAAAGTCTATGACTTTATTCACATCATCTCTCCAAACCATGGATATCCAGCCTTACAACTCATCCCGTTTTTATCCTAACTTCCATCCCCAAATCCCACTTTATCTGAGACGCCTTCCCTAACTATTCCAGTTATCAAAAACTGCCCAATGCCCCTTGCAGTTGTGGCTCAGTGGGCTGGACATCATCCCACAAACCAAAGAGTTGTCAGTTCAATTATCTGTCAGGGTACATGCCTGGCCCTATAGGCTCCAGCTGGGGGTGTGCGAGAGGCAGTCGATGTTTTTCTCTTACACATCCATGTTTCTCTTTCTCTCTTTCTCCCTCCCTTTAAAAATAAATAAAATCTTTTTTTTTTTTTAACCCGCCCAAATCCTGAATTCCTATGGCAAGGTCCTTATCTCTTTGATCTCGTATTCCAGGCTCCTCTCCCCTTCACTCTTCATGCTCTGGCTACACAGATCTCTTTATATTCCTCAAACTTGCTATGCCCTGTCCTGATTCTTACCCCTATTCTTAAAGCTGTTGGTTTCTCATCCTTCAGATTCCAGCTCAAATCAACTCCTCAGAAAATCCTCCCTACAAGGGGACTAAATGGCAGTGGGGGCAGGGGGATGGAGTACAATAAGAAAGAAAAAGTTTAAAAAAAAAAAAGGAAAAGAAAATCCTCCCTAAGCATACTGCTCAGAATATCCAACCCCCTTCTTCCTACTTACTCCTATCATATTACCCTACTTCCTCTACCATGTGGTCATAATCTATAATTATCTTGTGTATTTGTTATACTGCACCAAAGGAGACAGATAAAAAAATAAGAAAATCTCTATAAAGGCAGGGACTCTGCTGTAGTCCCAGAAAATAGCTTAATACTGGACACAGTAAGTACTCACTGAATAAATGAATCACGGAAATGACTACTTAATCATGCTCTTTTTATTCACATGTGCTTGTGCTTATTTAATAGATTATAGGCCCTCAGAGAGGAAAAACTAGGCTTATAGTTCTTTATCTCCCTCCCAAGGCATCTAATAGTGAACATATATTAAGGGCAAGAAAACAAAATTGTAAATGCTTTTTTAAAAATGTTGTTGACTCAAGTAATAACATGAAAAAAAAGCACTGGATTTGTGAAGCATATATGGGTTCCAATCTCAGCTCCACTTTGGTATGTGGGTTCTGGCACTTCCCTTCTATACGTTAATTTTCCATCTACACAGTAACATCTAACTCAAAAAACTGTGATACAGAGAAATGAGGTAATGTATATAAAGCAACTAATATATCACCCTGCAGAGAGTAAACACCTAATATGGCACCTTATTCTTATCCCAATTAAAACTTGCAAAAACCAAAATGGCCCTATGATAAAGATTAGCATTGCCACAGTTAAATGAAAGCATCTGAACACCAAAATTAAGAGAAAACTCAGGAAAATCTGTGCTGCTACTTGACATGGTTATTTGCTACCCTGATCAATCCTTTCTTAAATTCCTGCTCTCTGATCTCAAAAGAACAGTTTAACAAAACTTACTTGTAACCAGAGGATCTGGAATGTTATAAAAAGGGTTGTAAAGCAGCCTCTATTTTAAGAAGACACAAAAACACATTACTTAATAACACAACAAACATTCATCAAGTCTCTAATATGCCCAAGGAAGAAAATGAGTAGCAGTCAAGCACAGTAGCTTTCGAGTGACGCAGTCCTCAGCTCATATCCCCTGCTCCTGTGTGGCTTTGGGCAAGCTACGTAACCTCTTTAAAGCTGTTTCTCTCCCTGGCTGGTGTGGCTCTGGAGATTGAGCACCGGCCTGAGCACTAAAAGGTCGCTGGTTCAATGCCTGGTCAGAGCACATGCCTAGGTTGGGGGGCGTACAAGAGACAACTGGTAGATGTCTCTCACACACTGTTTCTCTCCTTCTCTTTCTCCCTCTCTTCCTCTCTCTCTAAAAATAAATAAAAATTTTAAAAAGACTTTCGTCATCTGTTAAACAAAAACAGAATTAGCATCATAGGTTGTAAAAATTACTGAGTTATTTCTCTGTACAGCACTTTATACTCAAATCTGAGTTCTTTTTACCGTCATGAAGTCACCCAGGTAAGCAGTCAATTGAGAATCTGATTAGGCAATACTCCATCAAAGTGCTAAGTGAAAGCCACTGATGTACCCCTGAAAACAATGGGGTTTTAGATTAGGACATAACACACACAGCAAATTTTTACTTTCAAAACAAATCAGAAACAATAATAAACAAGACCTCCATGTCTAGGCCAATACCTACCAAAATTTTACATGTTATATTCTTTGACCTGGCAATTCCATTTCTAAGACTTTCTCCACATAAGCAAAGAGGCAGGCACAAGAATATTTACTGCAGCATTGCTTGTAGGAGCAAGATAGACTACCTACATGTACGCCAAAAGAGGACTGGTAGCCTAGATTATAATACAAAGGAACATTATGCATCTATTAAAAACAATGTGCTAGAGTGCCTAATATAGACTGAACTGTGATCCCCCAACATTGATATGTTGAAGTACTAACCCCAGTACCTCAGAATATGACTGACCTGTAATTGGACATGGGGCCCTTAAGAAGTAATTAAGGTACTGGGTTGGCCAAAAAGTTGTTTTTTCCATATGATGGCTCTAGCAGTGCTTAGTTGTCTTTAACTTCATTTAAAACAATTTTGTTAGACTGTATTGACAACTGTCATATCAGTGTGCATTTAAGAAAACCTTATCAAAATTGGTGAATTTCTGTGTAGTCATTTTAATATTGAAGAGGGAAGAAAATATGCAGCATTTTTGGTACATTATGCTTTATTATTGCAAGAAAGGTAAAACGCAACTGAAACACACACACATAAAGATTTATGCAATGTATGCAGAAGGTCCTGTGACCGAATGTGTCAAGAGTGGTTTGCGAAGTTTCTTGGTACTATTGACATTTTGGCCCAATAATTCTTTGCTGTGGGGCTGCCTTATGTATTGGAAGATGTCTAGCAGTACCCCGGCATCTACCCACTAGAAGCCAATAGGGGGAGATAGCTGACATACTTGACATATCCAAATCAACAAGGTTAGTGGTGAAAATTTTAAAGGCCTTTTATTTTATGGAAAAAACTAGACAGACTTTTTGGCAAACCCAATACTTCGCCAAGAAACAATGAAATGCTATAACATTAAAAGAGTAAAGCAACAACAAAAAAAATGACTCAGTAACAATATATCATAGGACGAAATGCTGTACATGTTCAAAAAGTTGTGAAGACTACCAATATACTAACACAATGTTATTAAAAACATATTACCACTAACTGTTAAAATTTTGTATTCTAATGTATAAAAAAACAAATGCAAAGAGTTTAACAGCAGCTGTCCTGGTATGCATGCGTGCAAGTGTGTTAAAGAACAAGACCAAGTGCCTAACAGGTCTTATCCAACTTCACTGTATCAGGACACAGGAACAAATAATGTTTTTTGCTTCCAAGAAAACATTATTAACTATAAAGTCAGCAAGATAGTTTAATGCTTATTGTAACACTACACTGGGTAAGACAGAAACTGTCTTCAAAGGTCTTGAAAACATTTCAATAATTTACTGAAAGCCTCCTCTCCCAACACTGCCAGAAAGCTTGACATACATCACCTTGTGTAATTTATTGGTTATTAAGCAGAAGAGGCTAACACAACTGTAGTAGTCTGATCGCTATAAAATTACACAACAAGTGCCACAGATTTTCAAGAGTAATAAATATGAGACTGGACTAAGAAGAAGAATGTGAAAATAAACCTATAGTCAGTCTCTAGTTAGGTGTGGTATCACAAGAAAGGCATAAAGATTGCCGACCTGCAAAATGGAAGAAACCAGAACAAAACAAAAACAGGCAGAAAAGTTTTCATTTAATCTGAGTGGTGAACAGGAGGCTATCATTTCTTTCTTACCCATAATCAACAGGGTTTTTTTGTTTGTTTGTTTGTTTTTTAGGAATATCAGTCTTGTATTCCAAGGTGCACTGTCAAAGGTAACCAGGTAAAGAAACTCAATTATGAAGCTACTTTAATAATCCAAGAATTAACTGAAAGACCTGCACTAGGGTAGCAGCATAGAAAGAGAAAAGAAATAGTTGACTGGTTTGGAGGTGGAGGGTGGGTTTAAGAATGTGGTAAATTAAGAGGAAGTTTTTTAGTCTAGAACATTAGAGAATAAGTTTGTACCACAGATAAATGGAAAGGTTAGAAGAAATCTATTATGTTCTTAAGGTATTCTTGTAAGGGAACAGCCTTTTCAAAATCAGTAAACATATTCTGTCCTAAGTTAATCAAGGATGAATTCATGTGCAAGCCTGTATCAGAAATCCTACATACAAGCATACATTTGTAGCAAAAAAAAAAAAGTCATTATCAGTCACTATACTACCTAGGCAATACATACTGTACCAGGTGAGATGCCAACTACAAAACTAACCTCGATCATTCAGAATTTCTTTGTTGTAGGTAATGAGGCTGAGATCCCTACATGCAGATTCTCAGCTCTATAAATCACAAATCATTTTTTAGAGAACAAGATTACTAAAATTCTGAATCAAAGTAGTCTACCAATTTTGATGTAAAAGCTGGTTAATGGGGTAAACATATACAGAAGCATTCAACTGTGTACTTGAATAAATAACTGGACAAAGTATAATAGGAGATGCTATAACAGTTGCACCAAAGTCTATGTCCACAGAGTACAGCTGGCATGACTGCAGATGTTTCAGCTTTGGTTGCAGAGCAGTGAGTAACTGTATAGTTCTATCCACTAAAAGAGATTGAGAGAAACAAAATAACAGAGATAGAGTTGCAAAGACTGAAAAATAACCAATATGTGTTGGCAACAAATCTGCCTTTTCAAGCACACTTCAAAACCAAGGACACCACCGGCAAAGCACAAACTTTTGCCTTAACTAGCAATTGTTTGATATGGAAATGATTCACATGCACCATATTTTGGGAAACTAAGCTCCTATAATGGTATTCCAGATGCATTATGAAATACATTTGCTTAATATCTACTTTTAAAGATTTCATATAAAAGTAAGCATAATATAGCCCTGGTCAGGTGGCTCAGTTGGTTGGAGTGTCATCCCATACATCAAGAGGTTGTGAGCTCAATCCCGCTCAAACCTGGGTACATACCTAGGTTGCAAGCTCATTCCCCAGTTGGGGCATGTAAGGGAGATACAGGATGCAACAAATCGATGTTTCTCTCTCACATCAATGTCTGTCTGCCCCTCCCCCTTTCCTCTCCCTCTAAAAATGGGTAAAACATATCCTCAGGTGAGGATTTAAAAAAAAGTGGCCTGGCTGGGGTGACTAAGTGGATTGAGTGCCAGCCTGTGAACTGAAAGGTCACCAGTTCAATTCTCTTTATTCAGGGTATATGCCTGGGTTGCAGACCACATCCCCAGTTGGGGGCATGTGAGAAGCAACCAACAGATGTATCTCTCACACACTAATGTTTCTTTCCCTCTCTTTCCCCTCTCTCTAATATTAAATAAATCAAATCTTGAAAGAAAAAGTAAGCATAACAGTACCTGTCACTGATAAAAAGTGATTCCAGCCCTGGCTGGTGTGGCTCAGTGGACTGAGTGTCAGCCTGTGAGGCAAACGGTTGTTGGTTCTATTTCCAGTCAGGGCGCAAGCCTGGGTTGTGGGCCAGGTCCCCAGTTGGGGGCATATAAGAGGCAACCACACACTGATGTTTCTCTCCCTCTCTCTCCCCCTCCTTTCCCCTCTCTCTAAAAATAAATAAAATCTTAAAAAAAAAGTGATTAAAAAAGCTGTACCTTCTACCTAAAATTCTCTTGCCACATTGGCTCAGGCACATCCCCTACAGATCTTAGCTTAAATGTCATTTTGGAACTAGAACTCTTTTTTTTTTTTTAAGATTTTATTTATTTATTTTTAGAGAGAGGGTAAGGGAGGGAGAAAGAGAGGGAGAGAACCATCGACATAAGAAACACTGGATTAGTTGCCTCTCACATGCCCCCAACCAGGGACCTGGCCTGTAACCTAGGCATGTGTCCTGATGGGGAATCGAATCGGAGACCCACTGAGCCACATCAGTCAGAGCTGACTACCTTACTTCTTAAATGAAACCCAAGTTCTACCAAATCCTGAATAACACCACTGTACCCCACCCCTTCATTTTTCTCCACTTATCTCTAACTCAGACTAGTATGTAAATTTCATGGGGACAGAGATTTGTTCATTTTATTCACTGATACATCCCCAACAACTAGAACAATGACTGTCACATAGCACACATTCAAGAGGGTTGCTGAATTCATAAATTAATAACATAGTATGGATTAGAGATGCAGCAAGTCAAAAACATGTTCTCTGGACTCAGAATACCCATTAATGGGCCCTTTACGCTCCTAAACCCTCTCTTATTACTATTCTTTAGGGTCCTAAACCCTCTCCTATTACTAACTGGGTTATTTCTGAAAGAGAAAAATCCTATTTCTAAGACAAGTCAAATCTGCAGTCTGAACTAGCTAAAGTAGCTAATACAAAGTGTTTGAAGCCACTCAGCATCATTTCTGGGAATACTCTGTCTCATCATGAGCAACTCTATTCTTCTGTTCTGGGAATGCACAATTCTACCAACTTTTAAACTAGCAAAAAAGAACACTCTGTTAGATAAAGCAGGATCCTCCAAAAGTATATGTAGTATCACACTGTGTTTACAACAGTACCAGAGTAGAACAGTTAATGTAAGCAATCTTCCACTCAATCATTTTATAATTAAAATATGCTTCCAGGGCTGGCCAGTGTAGCTCAGTGGGTTGGAGCATCGTCCTGTAAACTTAAGCGCCCTGGGTTCAATTCATGGTCAGGGCACATGCCTGGGTTGCAGGTTCGGTCCCTGGTTAGACATGTCCAAAAGGTACATGAGAAACATGATCAATGTTTCTCTCTGGAATCAATGTTTCTCTCCCTCTCTCTCCTTCCCTTCCCCTCTTTCTAAAATCAGTATGTCCTCATGTGAGTTCCATCCCAAGAAATTGCAATTTCTATACAACTCCTGAATGGGGTTTAGGCCACAGCAAGAAAGATAATCCATGGCCTTTGCTGAAGTTTCTACCATTCACCTACCACAGGAACTTGAGAAAATGTTTCCATTTTTCTACCCATAGCAAACATTATTTGGCTAAAACAACAGCCTTTGAACCTAATAGAGATTAATAAATCACTAGACACCAGTGTCTCGCAGTCCATTTTCTCAAAACTTTAAAGGGTCTTCCATTGAGGGTGGAGTGGAGAGGGGCAGGAGCAAACAAGTTTAAGAAACACTGAATTAAACAGATTCTCTGGAGATTAAGAAGTACAAATTGGTAGTTACAAAAGAGTCATAGGGATGTAAAACAAAGCATAGGGAATGTGGTCAATAATACTGTAATAACTATGTATAGTGCCAGGTAGGTATTGAAATACTGGGGGGATCACTTTGTATCAATAATTATGACTGACTAACCACTAGGTTGTACACATGAAACTAATATAATACTGAATGTTAACTGTAATTGAAAAATAAAGCTTAAGAAAAATTCTGACACAATCTTAATTCCTCTGAGCCTTTAATAAACATATATAATACAATGTGAATTTCCAAGATAGGAATATAATAAGTAGGGTTTCTAATTAATCTGACATCCTCCCTTATGAAAACTTCTTTCAGGTATTCTGAAACACTAGAGAAACAACACAGGCATTACTCTTAAAATTAAAAATTGTCCCCTACCCCCATCTCTATGGTTTATAAACTCTTAGAATGATCTAACATTCCCTTTACCCCTATGATGAGCAAAGCTAGTAAATAATATGACCTAAAATAAATCGGACATTTCCATAGCTTATATTTTGTACTATTTATACTATTTGTACACTTTTTGAAACAAATGAGGCTATCAGATGGTGCCTTAAACCTTAGCACTCTAATATTCACAGTAACCATCCATTTTTCCTAGTTCTCAGATAACTGAAAATTTACAATTTAAAATCTGATAATTTGTTTTAAAATCTTACTGTTAATCTTAAATTCCACAATAAAAATACAATTTTCTGGGAAAGTAATAAGTGATAGAGGTAATTTAATTCCACTTTGGAAGATTCCAAATTTGAGCTCTCAAATACCACTCAGCTGCTGAAACAAATCCTAGTAGGTCTAGTGAAGGTATATTATAATGAAAAACCCTGAAACTACATATAATAATTTAATGCTGTAAGAAACTTTATTCTTTATTTCCTACTCCTCTTCATCTTTTAAACCTGTTTAAAAGCAAACCAAAAAATTTACAAAATATTCGTAAAGTGCCAACCAACAAAGCAAATGGATTTTATCTGAAATCTTGCTTGTTTTCTTCTACAAAACGTACCCTCTTCTCATAGTCCTTAACACTAATTAACAGTATTCTTTTATTCCACCTCCATCTCTCCTTTGTTTCATTTGCTCCTCATTTGATCTGTTCTCAATTTCTTCTGTATCCACAAGGAGTAGCAAACAGTGATAACCTTTTTAGCTGAAAAGGATGGCTGCAGTTTAACTTCCAACAGTAGATGGCTTCATATTGCCACCTGGGACACACAGAATGGACAAAGGTGTGCCTGTGACATTGTTCCTCCAGCTCTCCTGGGGACTGCAGCACCTCCAGTCAGCTGAGAGCAGCCTCATCCATTCACTATGGTGTGGCATTTTCTACAACTGCCTTGATTTCAAAAGTGTTAGGAAACACTCCTCTAGAGTATACACTGTAAAGAGAGCACTGGTGAATTTCCCCTACTACAAATAGTTTAAGAGAAAGGGAAAAGTTATTAGAGGAAAATTCAATCTAGTCCTTAAAAAAATCAGTAATTTTTCAATATGGCAGCTAAAACAGGCTACATTTTTGCTTCCAACATCTTCCCTTGAGATTGGAGAAATGGCTTATTTTTTATTTATTGATTTCAAAGAAAGAGAGGAAAGGAGAGAAACACTGATTTGTGGTTCCACTTATTTATGCATTCACTGGCTGATTCTTGTATGTGCCCTGACCGAGGACTGAACCCACAACCTTAGTGTATCATGATGATGATCTGACCAACTGAACAACGCAACCAAGGTTATGGTTAATTTTTAAGAAAGCACAAAGCTTTTTACATTTGACCAGCTAAATGCCAATTTTGTATTTCCCCTGTTTGTCATGACCAATAGTTATATAAATGATTATCTTCATAAAAATTAGTTTCTAATAAAATATCGAGTTCAAATATGTAATTGATGTACTAGAGTTTAAGATTATCTACTTATTACCAAGTGGGCAATTGCATTTTAATAACTAAACATTTGTCCGTGATAATACATAGGCATGAGGTGATTCTACACAACAGACAAGAAACTACGATTTGTTTAAAAACCAAATAGGTTTCACATTCACTTTAAGATATAATCTTTGCAATAAAATCTGGTACACTGCCTAAAAGGAACCAGGTTATACCTAACTAAGAGACAAAGAATAAAACACTCAACATTGTTTCTGAAATTCCTTAAGACATCACTTTAGCAGTCCCAAGGAGGTGCTCCAAACTAACTGTGCATAAAAATCACGTGGAGATCTTGTTACAAAGAAGAATTTCAATTCAGTAGGACTGGGATGAAGCCTGAGATTTCTAATGAGCTCCAAAGTGATGCTTATGCTGCTTGGTCCACAGACCATATAGCGCATACGTGGAAGCTTACATCTTTGCTTCTATGACATTGGTTAAAATAATGGGCAAAAAATATTAAGGCAGGTAACAATTTTCACTTCACTTAGTAATTTTAATGGTTTCATGAGATTAACCTGGGAGAGAAAAATGGTTATTAAAATGTTGATGTTTGGGGAAAACACAGACAGCTTCTCAGAAATGGGGGCTTAACAGTAACAAGAGCAAACATCTACAGAGCACCTATTACGTGCCAGTGAACTGCCTTAAGTACTTCGCACAGATTACCTGATTTGATTCTCATAACTCTGTGAGGTAGGGACTATTGCTGGCCCTATTTTACAGAAGGTAAACCTGAGTCACAAAGACATTACTTAGATTGCACATAGCTAATAAATGGCAAAGCCACAATTTGAACCCAGGCAATCCAGTTTCAGAGTCTACAGTTTTAATCACTATGCTAGCGGTATTTTTCTCAAGAACATACAGCAGCAGAATAAAAATAGCAAATCATAATGGATTACTCTTGGAGAATACAGTAAGTGTTAAAGTGCAGTGTTAAAGCAGAGGGAGCAACAAGGTTTTCTTCAACTGACAGACCACTGATGCTTTGGGAACACCATGACTTAACAATATGTAGTTTTTTGCTATATTATAAACTGGGACTTCAGCATAATAGTTAAATATTTGAGGAAAAAATACTTTTCTAAAAAAATTGTTTAACAGTACACCACTTTGGTGGCAAAACACCTCGTTTAACTTCATGAAATAAGCAGGTAGAGACCAATGTCCCAGGGGCAACTAGGACATCCAGGACTTGTAACAGCAGCAGTGGCAGATGTAGCTGAAATAGTAAGCAACGAAAACTGCTTTAGCAAAAAATATTTTGGACTGAAGGGAGGAGCAACTAAAAGTAGAAACTGGTAACAGACAAAGCATAATATGACCAGGAATTTGATACTGTTGAGTAAAGGAGAAGAAGTGGCAAAAATAAGCTGCTATTTGCTAACAAAGAAACAGAGGAATGAAACAAACATTAAAGTCTGAATAATTTTTAGGAGTATAAGAAGTGATTATCAGAAAAGGTTTTCTAAGTAATAGTAAATTGACTAGATAATAAAGCTGCAAAGATGCTGGAATAAACAGATGGACACAGTCAAACAAAAATAGATTAGTAATCATCATTTCAATGAGCCCAAATATGGATATGCCTGAGCAAGCACAAAATAAGCCTCAAGAAACACAGTACTACACGGGCCTACAGAATATGCAGGAAGAGAAAGTTAACCCTCAAAGATCATCAAATTCAGTCATTTGACAAACACTTCCAAGGATACAGGGGTGATCATGAAAAGTCAAAGCCCTGCCTTCATAGAACCTATACTCTAAGAAGGGGAAACTAATAGATTTGGAAGAAAATATTGAATATTGAAAGCCTAGGATGAAGCCCTTTGATATAGTGGGACATATAGATTTGTGGGAAATAAGCTAACAAAATATTAAGCTCTCCTCCAGCTGCAGAGGCCTTGTAGCCTGAAATGCTCCTCATTAAGTGTGTCTTATCCTCTCAAAAAGACCCTAAAACGATGAAGAAACGCATTTAAAATGTATCTACAAACAAAAGTACATTGACTTTTACTTCCAAAAATACCTATAAATACTACTCCCAGACAGGAACAGTAAATTGTAATTCAAAGTTTTCCATTAGTGCAACTTAAAAATAACTAGAGCCCTGGCTGGTGTGGCTCAGTGGATTGAGCATCCAGCTGCACAGCGAAAGGTTGCCAGTTCAATTCCCAGTCAAGGCACATGCCCAGGTTGCAGGCCAGGTCTGCAGCTGGGAGTGTGTGAGAGGCAATCAATGTTTCTCTCCCTCTCTTTCTCCTTTCCCATCCCTCTAAAAATAAATTAAAATCCTTTTAAAAAAATAACTAGAAATGCTTTTCTAATAGACCATAAAATTTTAAGTGGCAAAATTATCCAAATAAAACAAATCTTGATGTTATAAGACAGTCAAGACTTGGTCTCAGTGGGCTTTGAGAATCTCACTGATATTTGGTTTAAGTCCCCAGAATACCCTAGGCTGTAACACCTGTCTTAGATTCCAAAAAAATTAAGGTTAACTGAATACAACTGTTTATTATTACGTGAAAACATTTTAAGAGAATGTGATACCTTTTAGGTCTTGGAAAACATTACTGGAAAAGAGCTCATTTTTATTACTCAGTTAATTACCAATCTTTTATCTCACTGCCTCACTCTAAACACTGTAAACTCAAACTATTCTGCTATATTTTAAGAGGAATGATACAAATTAATATATGTATATTTAAACTTCTTAAATACAAAAGACTCAAGAAATAAGGGAGCAGAGACAAGACTCAAGAAATAAGGGAGCAGACAAGTGTTGCATTTTTATGTTAAAATACGGTAAATTATGGCAAACAGATCTCAGAAGATCCAAACTCCACATCTATCCAATCTTGTACACAAGTGTGTACAATACCGATACACTACAGAAAGTCAGTTTAAACCTACCACTTCTCTAAAGTGTTTCTTAACAAGCAATTTATTCTCTCTATACAAATGAGAAACAATAGGAAAGTACTTGTTCCAACAAGAACTACTTACAATGCATTACACAATTGGATCTCATTTGCTTTAAGATTTCATTTATTTTTAGAGGGGAAAGGAGAAACAGAGAGAGAAACATTGATGGGTTGTTTCTCTTACACACCCCACAACCAAGGCATGTGCCCCAACAGGGAATGAAGGGGGGATCCTTTGCTTTGAGGAAAGATGTCCAACCCACTGAACCACACGGGTCAGAGCAGATCTCATTTGCTTTACAATGCTAACATTTTTCTGTGCTACTATACCCTGCAGTCCATGAAGGATGTACCTAACAATTTTGGGAACAAATACTGTGATCCCAAAGGTCTGAAAATGTGTTTTTTTAAGTAAAAAATCCAGAGCTGGTTTTTAATTACAAAACTAAAAGTGTCTAGCGAGCAAAGATTAGGGGGAAAATAAACTGATTCTCTTGTCCCTTGTCACTAAAAGCACACGTGAGTCAACTTAGGTTTGCACTCTGCATCATTAAGTCATACGGGGGACATTAAACAGCCTCAGAAAGTCATTCTGGATCAGAGATGCTTCCACAAATAAATTCACTTCATTCGAGTACAAAGGGATCTTTAAAGGTATTGCCTCCATAAGAGGCTGTAGGCGGTGTTGTCTTACGCTTTACTGCCTGGCACCAAACAATCTTGAGATTTTAAACCTTCCTGACTTTTAGGTGCAATTGAGATGACCGGGATTTGAAAAGATCTCTGAATACGATGTGTTAGGAAACAGGCAGGGTATCTAACTAAGGCTGCAAAATGTTAATTTTGCAGAGTCCCTTAATTTGGAGAGTCCCTGACTTGCAGGAGTTAAAACTCTCACCCCTTATACTGCGATGACGTAATCTTCCACACTGCATTTCTCTTGGACTTAAAGGGGTGGGAGAAAAACGAACAAAGAAAATTTCCCCCCAATATGAGGAATTAAGAAAGCATCAGAACGACAGTTTCGAGAGGTGGTTAGGTAACTTCCAGAAAGGGAAGCTTCAGCTGTATAGGCAGGGAGATAAAGAGTTGGGAGAAGCAAACGGAAATGGTATTAGGACATCAACCTAAAGCAGGGATAAAGAGACTGGAGAAACGGCGATCTGACCCACCCCGCCCGGACCAAGCGTCGGGAGGCGAGGCTACTCAGGGAAGGAGGTCGCAGGCCAGGCGCGGAGCAGCCAGCAAGCCGCCCCCTTCCCGGACCGCCACTTCGCCGCCGGGCCAGCAATTCCGCTCCCCTCCCCCCGGCCCGCCGCAAAATGTCCGCGGCGGCGCCCGGCGAAGCAGGAAGTTGAAGCCCGGGCGCAGAGGGCTGACCCACACCGGGCGCCCGAACCACAGACACTCCCGCTCAGCCCAGCCGCCCCGAGCGGCTCCGAAGCGCAGACCCACTGCGCCCCGGCCCGCCGCCTGCCCTCGGGGCCAGCGAGGCAGGCCGGGGGAGGGGAGCCCGGGCGGCTGGGATGGGTGTGACCCCTTCCTTCCGCTGCTGCCCGGTGACAGCCCGGCCCCGCCCGCACCCTCAGGCCGGGACCCCGCGCCCCGGCAGCACTCTCCTCAGCAGGGCGGGCGCCCCTCGCCTTCCCCGCCGGGACCCCCTCCCCTCCATTCCTCGACAGAACCCGGACCCGCGCTCGCCCGGACGGCGCGCGAGAGCCGGGTGCCCCCCTCAACCCTGAGACCCACACTCTCGGGCTTCCCAGGAACCCAGAAGCGGAGTGTCGCCGCGGACCGGGAAGGGCCCGGGGTGGCAGTGGGAACAGTACGGTCGAGACGCCGCTCCCACGGGGAGCCTCGGGCCCCGCACTCACCTCAGCTTCTCCGCCGGGGCGTTGGCAGCACTGCGCGGGGTCTCCTCAGCTGCCGGACAGGGGCACGCGCCTGACGTCAGTACGCAGGCGACGCACGGTTGGGTACCCGCGGAAGTGGGTGGGACCGGGAATCGAGCAGAGGCGGATCCGGAGCCTGAATTCAACCTCCGCCCTGGCTCGCGAGCCTATTGCGCACGCGCCAGCAGACCCGGCTTCCTTGTTGGCGGCTGAGATCCTCACTTCTTTCTCAGATGGTTATATTTATGATAATGCTGCAAACGGTCGTTTGCAAAGCGCTTCCACTAACATTTCTTTTTATTCTGCAACATTGTTAAGTACAGTATTATCAGAGAAGACGGAGACCACTCAAAGAAGGGAGTGACTTGCCTGAGACCACCCTGCAGGTGGATGGCCCGGTATTCTGTGGGTCCGCCATGGCGTGAAAGCTGAGCCTCTATTCTCGGCTGTGCCTGCACCGCAGTCTCCCTCGCGCCAGTCATAGCGTCATCTTTTGGGTTAGAGACTTCCTCTCCATTGCAAGACCTTGCATTCACTGTTTTCCCCTACCTGCTCCTCTTCACCCGCCCTTTGGTTGGCTCTCTGCCCTTCCTGATCATCCTATCCTCACAGCACCTGTTTATCATCTGTCTTTGCCGCTAGTGTGGAAGCTTCAGGGGAATAGGAACCTTCTCTGTCGTTTTCTCAAGTGTTTCCCAGTGTTACAGGAAAACAGCTTCTCTTAATAATAGTTCATTTATTGATGACTACTACACCTGTTTGGCCAAGAAAGACACCTGTTTTCAATATATTTGATTTAAAAGATTTTTATTTTGGACTACTTAACTACATAAGAAGAATACATTTTTGAGTGTTTACTATAGGCATGGTGCTAACAACTTTGCGTGTAATAGTAGCTAATTTAATATTCAATAACCATTTTATAAGTTAAGAGCTGTTACCCCCATTTATTGATACATGAACTGAGGCTCAGAGGTGTTAAGGGACTTATCCAAGGTTGTCAAGGCAGTCAGTGGCAGAGCTGGGACTTGAGCCCAGGAGGCTGGCTCTAGTTGACCACTACACTGTCATACTACCTAGCAGGTTTACTATAGAGAAATCAAAAGATAAGCTTGTCCTGACAATGCTCAGTGGGTTGGGCATTGTCCCTCAAACCAAAATGTCACCAATTCAATCCCGGTCAAGGCACATGTCTGGGTTGCAGGCGAGGTCCCTCTGTTGGGCATGTTGAATATTTCCCTCTCTCCCTCCTTTCCACTCTCTCTCAAAATAAATAAATAAAATATTTTTAAAAACAAAAAGAGATAAGCTTCAGCTGTGGTCCTGAAGCTTACACACGCACACACATCTGTTGCACAAAAACAGAGTGTAATCTGCTTTTCTCTCTCACAGCTACATTGTGAGCCCTGACTGGTGTAGCTCAGTTGGTTGGGCACCGTCCCACAAAGCTTAAAGATCACTGGTTTGATTCCTGGTCAAGGCACATACCTGGGTTGCAGGTTCAGTTCTCAGCAGGGCACATGTTTCTCTCCCTCTCTTCCTCACTCCCCCTGTCTCTAAAAATAAATAAGTAAAATCTTTTATCCCTGGCTTGTGTGGCTCAGTGGATTGAGTACCAGCCTGTGAACCAAAAGATTGCCGGTTCTATTCCCAGTCAGGGCATGGGCACATGCCTAGGTTGTAGGTCAGGTCCCCAGTTGGGGGGATAGGTGTAACCTCACACATTGATGTTTCTCTCCCACTCTTTCTCCTTCCCTTCCTCTCTCTCTAAAAGTAAATACAATCTTTTAAAAACATTTTTTAGTCTTTTAAAAATATTTTAAATCTTTTTTTAAAGAATAACTACATTATGAACATCTTTTTGTATCAAAGCATTGTTTGCAAAGGCTGTGTTCTAATGCATGGACATTATAATACTTATCCAATCTCCTATTGGAATCTAAGTTGTTTTTGGCTATTACAAATTTTTTACTATGGTAAAAATGCATAAGTGTAGTTTCTTAAACCTGAGGGAAAACTGGTTGTTGTTTCTCCCTCTGCAAGGCCAGTTGGCAGTGACCTTTTCTTCGTCTCTTCTCACAATCCTATGAATGTCCCCAGACAATCGTCTGCCCTTTCCATCAGCAGCAATATCTTGATGGGGTGTCACCCAACTACTAAGCTTTTCTTGCCTTTATTCTGAGGACAAGGACTCACTTAGCACTTTCTCTATTGCATTGTCAGGTTTTTTCAGAGAGGGCCCTCCCCCAGCTTTTGACAGCCCCAAAGGGCAATAGCATTACTGCTTGGCCCCAGTCTTAACCCTTCTCTTGCTGCTGGCCCAGCCACACACCAGCCTCCCAGTGCCCTCTCAACACTGCTCCACTGGCTACAGCTGCATCATATTAATAGGAGGGGGTGCCTGTGGGTCTCCAGGTCCCTTTGTCCAGTGCTTACAAGCCCAGTATCCATTCCTCCTTCTTCTGGTAATAGCACTTCCATTTCTCCTGGAGCCACCCCACCTCTACCCCCATTCTCACCCCAACTGGCTCTAAAGAAAATGTCTCTACCCCCAGTTGCAGGGACAGATTGGTGACCCAGGCTTAGCCAATCAGAGTACTTTAGAGAGCACTCTTGCTGCAACATTTCAGCAATGGCCATATGATCCAATGAGAACCAATAAGAGTCTATTCTGGGACTTTGGTCAGAACTACCCAGTTGAATGAATCTATCCTCTGAGGGCAATATGTAATCATGCCTGCTGGCAGTCATCTCCCCACTGCAAGGAGACAGGCTGCCTGAGAAGGAAACGAAGACAGATGGGGAAACACAGAACTAAGAGAGGGAGAAAGGGAAAGCAACTGCCCGTGGCAATGTTTGAGCCCTTGGATTCTGTCTTGCTTCAACTTTCGGTCCCATTAGCTAATAAATCTCCTGTATTCCTGAGCCAGGTTGAGTAAGTCTCTGTCACACCTGCAAGGCTCTTGATGAATCACTCTGCCACCTCTGCCCCTCATGTCTGCCCCTGTGTGGTACTTGCCACCACCCTCTAGGTAGATGATTCCCAAATCTCTACATCCTCTAGCTCCTATTTCCACTCCCATTTCCAAAGTTCAGCTACCCAGAAATCCCTCAGCACCACTGAAATCATCTTCGAGTTCCCACCTGCTCCAGGTTCTGTGGGGCCTAGATCCGCTTTGGGTCCCTGCACCCTTGTATATGCAGGGGCTCCCAACCTTTCTTGCATCACAGATCCTGCAGCCACATAATTAATGCCCAATTTCTAGAGGTTCCTTTGAGAACCTCTGTTTTCATTCATTCTATACAGCACAACCTTCATCTTCCCAGATCTCAACTCTTTTTAAGTCACTTCCAGGCTCAGGAACCCCTAGTGTTTTCTCCTTTGTCTTCCAGATTAAATTCTAAGTCCTTCAGCCAGGGATTCTATGTCCTCTGTGACCTGACACCAACTTACCTTTCCAAAGTTATTTACTTTTTCCTTCTGTATTAGTCAAGGTTCTCTAGAGGAACCATAGGAAAGATCTATATCTACTTCTATCTACCTTTCTATCTGTCTATATCTATTTTATATATTAATATATTATATATTATAATATATAGATTATAATATTAATATGTAGCATATTGATGCATATTAAATATATTAATATATAACAGTACATAATCTATATTACATATTATATAATTTTATATATTATTATAATACTGTATTTTTATTATAATATTAATATATAATATATAAATGAATTGCCATAACTGCGCAATTCGCACAAGGCTGGTAAGTCCCAAGAGCTGCAGGATGAGTTGGCAAGTCAGGGACCAGGAGAATTAACGGTGAAGTTCCAGTCCAAGTCCTAGGGCCTGAGAACCAGAAAAGTCGATATCTCAGTTGCAATCTAATGGCCAGCAGGCTTAAGACCAAAGAAAGAGCAAACTTTCAGAGCCCAAAGCCAGGAATAATGTTCCCTAACTCGAGGGCTGGTCAGCCTTTTGTTCTATTCAGGCCTTCAACTGATGGGATGAGTCCCACCGTATTAGGGAAAGAGCAGTCTGCCAATCCAAACGTTCATCTTATCCCAAAACACCCTCACAGACACACCCAGAATAATGTCTGACCAAATAACTGGGCATCTCCTGGCCCAGGTCAAGCTGACACACAATTAAACATTACACCTTCCATCACAAACCTTATGCATGCAGGTACTGTAATTTCTTGCCTCTACAGCTCTGCAATTCCCTTTGCCTAGGACACCTTTCTTGTTCATCCATCCTACCTGCCAAGTCCTGCCATGAACTCTACCTTTTGCCAATGCTGACCTGTGTCCGTTCCCACCCACCTCAGCGCCTCTGAAGATTCAACGGTTCCCATCTCTGTCTGCCAAACTCTTTTTCCTCTCTCCTTCACTTACTAGCCCAGACCTTAGCTCTGAAGCCCTCCCTGACAACCCCTGGCTGCAGTCACTCCTATTATACTTTGTATTTAAAGCATACCACATTAGAATCACTTATATCTGTGCTAACACAATCATTAGTCTATGAGCAGGCAGGGATCTTATTCATTTTTGTAGCCTAATTTCCTGGCACACTGCCGGCCCGCAAAAATGTTTGATGAATAATGCATGAATGAACGTAATGTCACCTCTTCCACAAAGCCTGCTCTGCTTCCAGCTGCCAAAAGTGATCTCTGCTTCTTCAAAACACCCGTAGTACTTACCTGGGGACTTTTTCAGGCCCTTACCCTGTTCTGCCCGGTATCTCCATGCTGTCTCTGCCAAACTGCAAGTTCCCAGGGGCAGGTGTGATTTTGAATGCACCTCTGTGCCCCCTCACCGTACTCTTCAGGTGCCTTAAACATAGTGAGCATTTAAACATGGGATGAATGAGAGAAGCCTCAAAACTGCGTTCTCAGCCAAATGCCAAAGGCCACAAATCCAACCGCCGTCTCCCCAGGGCCTAATAGGATTTATGGAAGAAGAAGAGCCTCCACCTTAAAGAGGCTCGCCTTCGTGGCCTTCAGTCCTAGGATTTGCATGAGAAAATCCTCATTTAAGACTTGTCATGCGATTCATAGGTGATAAAACTCTTAAAGAAAAGCCAGGAAGTGATTATTATAAAACATCTAGCTTCTGGCCGCCTCTAAATGAGGCTATAACCTGGGAGGGAGAGGGTCTGCTGGGGGGATGGTGTTGGCAATGTCCTGCTTCATGATCTGGGTGATGACTACAGGAATGTTTGCTTTGTAATTATTCACTGTACAGTACATTTGTGTTCCGTGCTTTTTCTCATGGGTAATATTTCATAAAAATAAAGGTTAAAAATAACTCCATAAAACAAAAGTAAAGTCTCTCTGTTGTTACTAAAAAGTCAATGTTGCTGCACAAATCCCTGTCACTTAAGAATCAAGCCTACCCTCCCATTTTGATTTACTGGCTTGTCTTTCCCTCCCCCGACATCAATAATGGCCCGGACCTTGTCAACAGCCCCACTCTGCTGCTAGGACTCCAGACGTGTTCCTGGTTTGGCCTGCCACACTGTAAGAGGTTAGAGCTGCTACAGCTGCACTGTGTCTACTCCATGGTTCTGACCCTACCCCCATCCCTTCTGCAGCCCCTCCTGCTGCTCAGCCTCCCTCCTCCCCTTGTGCTACATCAGTATACTTGTCCAGGGACCTTGACCCTCCAAAAGTCGGAGAAAGGAAAGGAGCTGACCAAACCTGTTTCCTACTTGCCTTTCCTCTAACTGGTCCAGGCTTGCCAGGCTTTCATCTCTGTTACGCATTTCTGGTGGAGATAATCTGGGTCACTAAAGAAGGGTGGATGAGATGGGATAGGAGAGAAAAGCCCAGAGGTAACTGAGCAAATCCATCTCCATCCAGTAAGAAACCAGGGGCACATGGCACAATGATGAAGTTTTAACTCGAAAACTAAGAATTGCTCATCAATTGGTCATTGGTTGTTGTGACTAGTATTCAGCAGTTATTGTCTATTATGCACCTCAAATGCAAAGGTGACCAATATTCCCCTGCTTAAGCCTTTCAGTGGCTCCTCTTGGCTCTTGTCCATCTCTCCAACTTCCTCTGGACCCTGCACTCACTCCCTGGGCTCCAGCCATGCTGCCCTCTTTGTTCTTCTCAGGCATATTTGAGCTCACACTTCCTCCCCAGAGCCTTGCACTTGTTGTTCTCTCTCCTGCTCTGCACATGCCTGCTCCTTTTCACCCTGAAGGTCTTTGTTTAAACAGCACCTTTTCAAGAAGACCTCTTCTGCACCCAGCTTAAGTGGCACCCCCAATCCACTGTCACACCACACTGCTTTATTCCCTTCATAGTGCTTATCACTATCCCAAAATAATCTCACCTCTTTCTTTTTCTTATCATCTGTCTCCTCCCTTAAAAAAAATTCCAGGGCTTCCTTCACCACTGTACACTCAGTGCTAGAATATAGTGCATACTCAAAAAATCTGTTAAAGAAATACAGTGAAAGAGGACATAATCCCTAATAAAGGAGTTAAGGTCTCATAGTGGAACAAACAATAATCAAAATAAGTGCTAGGATGAGAATTTGTACAAGGATCTAGGGGAATAAGAAGAGTATTACAATAGTTATGCCTAACATTGATTAAGTACTTGGTATGTTCCCGGTGTTGTTCTAAGCATTTACTATATTTTATCTCACTTGAAATTCACAAGGACTCTGAAATATAGAAACCATTACCTTCAACCAATATGAAGCATGAAGTTGTCAGTAATTCTTGCCCAAAGTAATACAGCTAGGTAGGTGGAAGGGCTGGGATTCCAACCCAGTGCTGATCAGGATGGGTTCCCAAAGGAACGGGGTTTGATCTGAGTCTAGAGGACTTGCACAGACTGGCCAGGCCAGGGTGGGGCATACTGGAAGAACAGAAAACTTTCTGGCAGAAAGAACAGGCATGTCCAAGTAAACAGGCATGGAAAAGCAGGAATAGATGAATCTCTTTGACATAATATTGAATACAAGAAGCCAGTCACTAAAGGTTATATACTGTATAATTCTCTTTGGTGCAAAGACAGGCAACACTACTCTAGGGTAATAGAAATCATATCAGCAGTTACTTTCAGGGGATTAATGACTAGGAAAGGGCATGAGAGGGACTTCTGAGGTATTGATTATAGACTGTATCTTCCTCTGGAAGGTGGTTATAGGTGTATGCCCACTTTATACACTTAAAATTTGTGTACTTTATAGGATGCATGTTATATTTAAATTTTTTTAAAAATTAAAGGCCCTGGCCGGCATGGCTCAGTTGGTTAAGTGTTGAACCACAAAGCCAAAGGTTGCTGGTTCAATTCCCAGTCGGAGCACATGCTTGGGTTGTAGGCCTGGTCCGTGGCTGGTACATGTGCAGGAGGTAACCGATGAGGGTTTCTCTCGCACATCAATGTTTTTCTCTCTCTCTTTCTCCTTACCTTCCTCTTTCTCTAAAATAGATAAATAAAATCTTTTAAAAAATAGAAGTCGACTACAGCAGCAATATTAGCCTAAAAACCAAAAGTTGGGATTTTTTAAGAAGTGCAAAAAATTTTCAATGATGAGATTTGATGCCTGTGAATAAGATAAGCAACAAGGAGAGGGATGGGGAGGAGTGGGGCAATAAAAACAGCTTTTTATGTATAGGAATTAAGAAATAGAAGATGGAGCTCTTTGAGAGAAGGGCTCAGAAGAAAACAAGATCAAAGGGGCAGCTGAGGAAGAATCACTCACTGAATCTTCCCCTAACCACGCAGATTCAGGTGCCATTGCATTTATTAAATGTTCCTGTGCCTCCAGTGCTGTGCTAGGTTGATCCTAGCTAGGAATAAAACAGGAACAATAAGGCAGGTGTGGAAACTGAAGCTCAGGGAGGTGACATGACTCGTCTGAGATCACACACCTCATAGATACTAGAGTTATCTTTGCTAGAAACATCCACTTGTGCTCTAAGGCAGGGCTCCAAAACACTAAGCGCACTGGCTTCAACTGAAGGCAGAGTTTGGGCTCACAGGAAGTGAAGGGGAGGCCCTGGCTGCTTTGGAGGTGTAGGTGGCTTCCTGCCTAGCAGACACACCCAGCTTCAAAATCACCATTCTGGGCAGTCAGGTTGTTGCTAGGCACCAAGGGGGCCCTTGGGCTTTCAAGCAGAGCCAGTGCAGGGCTATTAACTTCACCTCATTGCAAGGTCAGGTGCAGAATGTAGAGGGAAGCCAGTCACCTAAGTGAAGCTGCTAGCCCTCGCCCTCCCCCTCTTCTTTTTTTTTGGTTTAACTTTCACTGCTATCCCCAACCCTTTCACAGGAATGAATACTCTCACTCCCTGCCCCCTTCCCAATACAGCACTTAATGATCTCCCATGAACTCTAGTTATTTGTGTTCACTAGAAGGAAATATCTTAAATCAGGGAGCAACCATGTATCTCTCCTACAAAAATGAAACAGTTGAGGATAAGCCCCATGCAAGACCTGTGTTGGAGGCCAAGAAGATAGAAATTCCGTCTTCATGGAGCTCACAACCTGCCTAGGGACACAAACTACAAGTTGCACCACAGTGGTACCTAGAACAGGACATGGCACACTGGGTACACAATATATATTTGCTGAATGAACAGGGACTGAGAGAACTAAAACTGACATGTTATCACAGCTCATAGGAGGGCTTCAGATGCCTGTTGAAGGCAGACATCCAAGAAAAAGAAAAAAGAAAAAAGCTTTCGGGGGTCCTGACTGCATAGTTCAGTTGGTTACAGAATTGTCCTGATGCACCAAGGTTGTGGCTTTGATCCCCAGTCAGGGCACATACAAGAATCAACCAATGAATGCATGAATAAGTGAAACAAATGTTTCTCTCTCTCCCTTCCTAAGAAATCAATAATACAACAAAAGCTTCAGGAAGGTGACTATGCCTACTGCATAATAAAGAATGAATAGGAGTAGGCTGGCAAGATTGGGGGCGGGGCATTCCAGGCCAAGGAAAAATGTCCAATAAATGCATGACAGTGGGTGGAAAAAGTTTAGCAAAACACTCATCATTGTCAAGTGCATTGTACAGAGTGGCCTGTGGAAACCCACCACACATGATGCTCCTGGGAAGGCGTGTCACACTTGACTTCTCCAGCCGCCACTACCATGGCCCCCACATGGCCCCCACCCCTGCCGGAGTTGGCCTGTCTCCCACTCACTGCTCAGGGAGTAGTTGCCCCACAGATATTTTTCTGTGGTACCGGCCAGTTGCTAGCAATCTCATATTATTTTGTGACCCCAACACTGAGTTTCGTCAGCAGCCATCTGGCAGGAACATTTCTCAGTAACTAGATGAAATTTTTCTTTTGTGGAATTTGGAGTCAAAATATCCACAAAGGGAAAATTAGACATGAGGCATTTCAGAAACACTTCCCTCTGGCTCCTCCACATTGTCCTCTTCCTTCCCCATCACTCACAGGACTAAAGTTGTCAGTGTTTTAGAATTGGGATTTGTATCAACCTAAGAAATGACAATGATGGCAACTGGGTAGTGTTCACTAAGTATAGGAATCAACTCAGGGAATGGCAAGAGAGCTGGGGAATTACTGTACTCCAAATACCCAGAGCCCTTCAAACAGAACTGGTTCCCAATCCAGGCGGTGTGACCTTGTGGCAAGGGCATGGGGCTGAAGCCAGATGAAATGGAGGTGACCTCCAGCTTCTCCTCTTCCTGGGTTTGGGGCAAGCAATCTCATCTGTATATTCACTTCCACAGGAAAGAGCTGGTACCACACCGGTTCCTGGGAGACAGTGCTGGACAACTGTGAATTGTACCAGTTCCGGTTTTAGAACAAGGGGATTGATTCTTGGTTCTGTCACTTACCTCTCTAAGCTTCACTTATGTTTTGGAGGTTGACTCCATACCTAAACACTCTACTTTGTATTAAAGGTATTAATATTTGCCATGCAAGGAACTATTCTGTAGCTGCTAAAAAAGAAATTTAACTGAAGTAAATCTCTTTATATTGATAGCAGAAGACCTCCAAGGATTATTGGGCAGGGAAAAAATACATATAAACATATATAATATTTTATATAAATAAGAAAGGGATGTGTGTGCACATAGACGCACATGTATGTGCTTACATATGCATAATTCATACTTTCAGGAAAGTACATTAAGAAACTTTTAATGGGAAGAAACTGTTAAAATTTAAACTTTAAATTTTCCTTTTATGCCCTTCTACACTGCTGGACTTTCCTAACCACATGCAGATATATCTTTTATCTTAAAAAGTCAATAGCACCCTGGCAGGTGTGGCTCAGTGGACTGAGTGCTGGCCTGCAAAACAAAAAAATGTTGCCAGTTCAATTCCCAGTCAGGCCACATGCCTAGGTTGCAGGTCAGGTCCCTAGTTCAGGGCATGCAAGGGGCAACCAATCGATGTGTCTCTCACACACTGATGTTTCTCTCTCTGAAAGTAAGTTTTAAAAAAAAAATCTTAAAAAGTCGATTAGTTACCTAGAAAGTGAGTTTATGCACCATTTTAGGGTTCCCCCCCCCCATATTTTCTGTAGCAAATAAATCTAAATGTTATTTTCAATTTGATGAAAAGAAACATTTTGCACACAGGAGGTTCTCAATAGACATTTGTTATTAACATTTCCAAACATGATGAAAAAGCCGAAGGCCAGAAATCCAAGGCTCAGATTTTAGCTCCACTTACTGGCCAAGTTGCTTATTTGAGGTACATCTCTAGTGAACTCTCCTACTTTAAATCGGCGGTTCTTAGCTAGGAGCAAATTTGCCTTAAGGGGACATTTGGCATTATCCGGAGACATTTTTGGTTGTTACACTTAGGGGGGCTGCTACTATCTATCATGTAGTGGGTACAGGTTAGGGATGCTAACAATCCTCTAATGCGTAGGACAACCTCCACAAAAAATTACCTGGCTCCAAAACGCCAAAGTTGAAAAAAAAGTGTGCTAGGTTAACTTAATTCAGGAAACCTCAGCTGTCTTGCCATGAAACCTTTACTTCCATGTAAAATTCTAGATCACTGAAAACAGCTAAAGAACTGGTGCAGGCCAGGAAATTCCTTAACACCAGGAGTTCCCGGTTCCTGTAGACCAAAGGAAATACCTAGGACCCTTTCAGCATTACTAACTCCTTTGCCCATGTTAAATCTCCTAAAATTAAGAAAAGCTTAACCTAGTTAATAAGAGGCATAGTTCACTTGTCTTTATGTTCACCAATCCCCAAACATTATATAGGTTTTTGCACTCTCATGCTTCTGCCTAGTGATCTCCTACTCACTGTCACTTCCCTAACATGATATTTGCTCTTCTTTGCTTTTTACATATTTTATATTTTTACTCTAGCATCTAGAATAGTCCCAAAGGCACAGGAAGAACTAACCAAATACCAGCAGCAATACTCGGTTGATTGGGTGTTTTCCCACAAAGCTAACGGTCACCGGTTCAAATCCTGGTCAGGGTACACACCTGGGTTGCATGCAGGTTCAGTCCCTGGTCCAAGCACATGCGAGAGGCAACTGATTAATGTCTTGCTCTCACATCAATGTTTCTCTTCCTTTCTCTCTCCCCTCTCCTCTCTAAAAAGAAATAAAATCTTAAAAAAAACAAAAGAACACCCCAGCACCATGGAGCTAATCACCCCTAACCCGAAAGATTAGTTGTGAATTGGCACCAAGTTTGCTACCAGAGCAGATCTATGCATCCAAGAGCCAGGCCACAGAGGCAGAAAGACTCTCCGGATTGGGTCATGCTGAGAAAGCAGCTACAACCACAGCTACTGCTCTGTCTCAGCTGTCAACCAAAGTATAGGTCTCCATACACAAAAAGCCAAGATGACCTGTTTCAGTAGGACCAGAACTGTCAGGTGGCTTTAGAAAGACAAGCTGTAGAGCAAAGGTGATGGAAGTGAAGAAAGAGCAAATTGAACAGCTCTGCGATAAGTTACTTAGCTCTTATGACTCCATTTTGCCCAATTTAAATTCTGACTTTGAAAACACAGCCAGGAGTGTTTCTATTTCCCATCTCAGCAAATGCTACAGTCTTAGTTCTTATCTCCAGCTCCACTAGTCCTGATAATTATCTTTATCAAATGCTGACTACTAAGAGCTACACTGGTAAATTACCACAAAACATTTTTATTAAGAACCAAACTTTAATATCTCAAGGACATCCCAAATGAATTACTACTGGTGGGGTTACAGAAGCTCCCACTCATGCCACAACAGCAAAATCAAGAATTCTGAAAGTTAAAGCAATTACCTCTTTGGCTACATATAAACAATATATTAAAGGATGTCACAAAGTGCAAAAAAGGAGACATTCAGCAGAACGAAAACAAGCAGCAGGCTGATTGTCCTAACAAGAGGGCAAGGAAAACTCCTTCTGGAGTTGAGTCCCAGCAAACAGAACTGCCTCAGGCAAAAAGAGGTCCAGACATGGGTTGACTGATTCTTATTAAAGCTAGTCAAAGGCAAACTCAAAGAAAACCGAGGTTCAACTTTCCCATGACTGTAGTAGGAATTTGCAACAAAGAGAACCTTTAACCAAACGTCTCATGTAGGTTGAACAAGTGAGCAGTGAGACTTAGCCCGTGAATCTGGCCCCGGGCTGACATTTCTGCGCCTGAGCTCTGAGCTCCTCAGGCAGGACGGCCTGGAATTGCTCCTGCACCAGCATTTCCACAATCTGCTCCTTTGTGTGAATATCAGGTCTCAGCCACTGCCGAGCAAGCACCAGGAGATGTCTGAGGACATCCCTGGGCCCACGTGCATCCTCGTAGCGAAACTTTCTAAACATCTGCCTGAAGACCACAGGGTTGGGAGGATTCCTTCCTGGCATGGTCTCAACATCTTCGACACAACCTTCATCAAGGCTCTTTGGTGGATGCCCAGAAGGCTCTTGCGGAACCTGGGCCTGGGGAGCTGCTATTAGGACATCTTCTGGCTCCTTAGCCATCGTCTCATCTGGTGGTGACATTATTTGAGCATTCGGGACTTCTCTATTTCTTTGTGTCTCTGGGTCTCCTTCAGTCTCCATTCCGGAACTCTGCAAAAGGATGACTCAGGCTCCTAGCCGGGAGAAAGAGAAAAGTCGCTGTTATGGCGGGGTGGGGGGAAAGACCACGAAGAATATTAAAACCACCCTAACCTCCTGGATCTGGTCCAGACCCAGGTTCCATCAGTTTTTCAATCTTAAAAGGTTTTTTGTTTCTTTTCAGAGATGCAGACTGTTTTAATTTTATTTTTCAATTATAGTTGACATACAGTATTTTATATTAGCTTCAGGTGTGTAGTATAGTGGTTAGACAATTATATAATTTACAAAGTGATCCCCCCGATAATTCAAGTACCTACCAGGCACCATAGTTATTACAATACTATTGACTATAGGCCCTACGTTGAACATTACATTGCCATAACTATTCTGTAACTACCAATTTATATTCCTTAATTCCTTCACTTTTTTCACTCATCCTCCTAGTTCCCCTCCCTTCTGGCAACCATCAGTTTGTTCTCTGTATCTATGAGTCTGTTTCTGTTTTAATAGGATTTCTTAATAAAGCTACTAGAAATTCTATTTTGGTTTCCTCTTGCTGGATCAATTGACACAACTGAGAAAATGTGTTAATGATTTACCAAAATGAAAAACGGAGATTCTCAAAGCAGAAAGAATGAACACTGCCATCGTGAGCTGGAGAATCTTTCATCCATTTGCTTCTCCCCCCATTACAAAGTATTTTACATTATTCTAAAACAAAAAAAAACTATATATACATATGATTTGTAGAGGAGAAAATCTTTAAAACAATGGGTATTTGCTTCCTCCAACCATTTTTATGGAGCATCTGCCATGTCCAAAAGCAAATTATGAAGAAATGCTGAGAGAAAAAGGTTTGTTCATTTACATCTGCTCTTCCAGGCTTTTCTACCTGTCCCCACCTCTTTCATGAGTATGAAAGAATACCAAGTGTTTACAAGTGTTACTTTAGGAGCTACCATCAGGGGAGAGGGGGAGGGGGGGGGGGGAGAGGGAGGGAGAGAGAGACAGAGAGACAGAGAGACAGAGAGAGAGAGAGAGAGAGAGAGAGAGAGAGAGAGGAGAGGAAAGTTTGGAAAGTGAGAAAGAAAAGCCAAAAGCGTCTGTTAAAATCAAGATCCTAAGCTACTCCAATCAGTGTCTGAGAAACTGAACTTCTCAGAATATCTTTGGACGGCAGATGGCTCCAGGATTAGCAAACCAACTGTAGTGGGAAGAAAGGGGTGGGCGAATCAAACATGGGTAAAATGCCAGAAAAAAAGGGCTTTGCTTCATCTGGGTTAGGGCTCCAGTCCAAAAGAGGGGTGATTTACAAGAAAACCACACCCTATGTTAATTTATTTTTTAAAAAAAGAAGCAGGGGAGAAACTCAAAGGACAGTAATGACTAAATGAATTTCCACATCAGGGTATGTCCAATCACAGTATAACCTCTTCTGATGCAGTCCGTTCAGAGATCATCTGTTTCCATTAACTATACTTCCTCAAGAACTAATTCCTCCATTATCTACACAGAAGTGTTGACATTTAAAATCTGTTTCGGGGGTACAACTAACAAGAGGCCAACAATCACCAACACTGACCAGCTGCCCTACATGAACTAGTTCTCACCTCCCAGTCGCCTGCTCTCTAAAGCTTCCCTGACCCATTTTCTAAGAGTCTTGAACTGATCCTAGACCCTAGAGCTCGAATATTCTTGGAGTTCAGGAATTCTACTCCTATTATCAAATAAAGTGTGCTCACCCCCCAAAGGAAGTCGTTACTAACTAGAGTGATGAGGACAAAAGCAAAAAGTCGTAACTCAGGGGTGCTTTGGAAAAAAGGGACTATGCAGTCAAGGAGAGTGGATGAACACTGTGTGTGTGGGAAAGCAAAATTTGGGAACCGACGTGACCTAAACAGGAAAATGGTTCAATGAAGTAGGTCAGCCACTCAGCGGGCTACGGGGCAGCCTTATAAAGAGTGAAGTGGGCCTACGAGTGCTGGTACGTGGGAAGATGCCCGGAACTCACCACCGCATCACCAGGGTCCGGATCGATAGCCACATGATCCCATCCGAGGAAATTCCAAACACATGTACATAGGCCTATATGACCTGACCTACCCACAAATACCTGGCAGGTTACCAAAGAAATTACACTGCATTTACTTCCAAGGGGCAGGAACAGCGGAGAGAAACATTTTTCATTTTATATCTTTCGCTACTGTTTTCATAGCTCAAGCGGGAGAAAACCTTTCTGAGTGAAAACCCCCTAACCCACTTAGGAAAACACCGTTTGTCATTCTAGTTTCCAGCACCGACGACTTTACAACCTTGGCTTCCGAGGTCTCCACTGTCAGTAGGTCCGCTCTCGAGCCTGGTTCTGAAAGACGGACCCCGCTTACGAACCTTAGCAGTTTTAGAAAACCCGCTGACACGCGCGGGGCTGGCGCCCGCCGCCCACGGACTCCAGTGTCCTGAGTCCCGTTTTCCATCTGACACGGTGCCGAGCCATGACAAGGAGATAACTTCACAGTATCGCCTACGTGCCCCTCGTAGCCACTCAGGTTAAAGTCTTACACGACTCGCTACTGCCCCAGCTGTTTCTACGAACAGCTGCCGTCGGCGCTGCTTGAGTTTTACAGACCAGACACCCCGCGGCGGCTTCCCCTCATCCAACCCTCCCGATAACCCACTGGGGCAGTTACGGGTACTTCCACGCACAGATAAGCAAACCGAGGCTCTGGGAGAGGGGACGTGCCCAAGGTCACAAGGCTAGAAAGTGGAGGGACCACTCCGCCGAGCAAATATCCCCGGCGGCTAAAGCGGAGAGCCGAGCCCGACTCCGCCCACCAACATGGGCGCGGCTCTGAGGGACTAGGCCGGGCCGGAAAACGCGCTTCGGGGGATCCGCACCGGAACCTGCTCCTCCGCAGCTGAGGAGAGACCCCCACGTCACGCCACGCGGAAGAGCCGGCGGACCCCCCAGGGCTGGGCTTCCCGACTTCGAAGGCCGGCCGACACGCAGGTCCCCAGCTCCTAACAGACTGTGCGCGGGGGGAGGCAGCGGCGGACGCGGCGTTCTCGGGCGCATTCAGTACTTTAGCGGGCGGAGGAACAGCGGCAGCTCACCACAACAGGAGAGGCCCCACAGCCAGCGCCGAGAGAGGGAGACCACCGCCCGTGTGCAGAGATTTGTAGCCCATCGCCGGAACCGGAAGCCTCTCCCTGCCCGGAAATTGGAAGTAGAGTGGGACTGGGTTAGAGGGGCAGGGTCTCTCTAGGCCTCCGGCGGGGGTGTGCGCCGCAACTTTATGATTTTAACCCGTGACGGGCTTTGGTCTCCCTCCGTCCTCCGTCCTGCCTTCCGCGTGGAGCTTTGGGTATAGCCTAGGCAGCTTTCCCGCTCCACGGAAGTTCTTTGTCTTGCTGAGCCGCCGTTTGCCCGGCTGCAAAGCGAAAAGAGGATGAAGGCAGGAACTGAGACACCCGAAGCCCGCCCCCAGCTGAGTCAGCGCCCCACCCAAAAGTTACTCCCTTGCGTCTTTGCACCACCCAGAGGAAAGACACCAAAAGGGAAGGCTGGGTGGCTGCCGTTTGGAGACGGTGGTCTTGTATGGCGCCCCGTGGAATCACTTCACATGAGGAAATGGGCACCGTCTGTTAAGCACCCCTGCCTCAGCCTACCCAGACAGAAGTGGGCATGTGCCTTGCGTGTTTAAACAGTTTGTCCAGGGGGCGACCCCAAGCATCTGGGAGGCTCAATCTTAGTCCTGTGTGCGTCTCCCGAAGACTTTCCAATTACTGATGATTAACTGAAGTTTTTAAAGTCATACTGAGCTGGTTTGATCCTGGGTTTAGTTTGGGTTTTAATCTGGGCACACAGGTTAAATAGCACAGCCTGTAAGAAGCAGTGCAACGATGATAACCCAGGCAGCCCTTCCACCTGGCTCTTAACCCTGAAAGGCGAAGAACTTGGCTGTGGAGGAGACACTTAAGTGGCTCATCCCACTCTCCTTTTACTGGCCTATCCAAATGGGGCAGGCAAGGGAATTAAGAGGAACACCTGAAAGACCCTTACTGGGTTATCACCCCAAGAGCCAATGTCCTTAGTGAAGGGAAGATGTGCCTTTTGTCTACACTGCCACTGCTGGTCAGTAAACTCCTAGCTGGCCAGAGTAGTTGGACAACCAGGGCTCCTTGCTGTGGTCCCACCCCTGCCTCCCCTTTTCTCACTCCCGCAGTGCTCTTTCCATTTTCCTACATGTAAAATGAAGGTTGGACTAGATTAAAGACTTCCAACTGTCACCCTGTCACCATGTCTCCAGCACCTAAAACTGAGCATAGCCTGGACAGACATTTGCTGAATGAATAAATGAGTGAGTGAATGAACCGAGAAGGCTTGAATTTTATGGTAAAGTCAATCTGATAAAGACCGCCAGGGACACAGGTGTAGTTTAACCAAGTTGGGTTTTTTAACTTTATTCAGCAAGCACCCAGAGGAACCATGGGGGTGTCTCACTAAATAAAGGGAAAAACAGGGTTATTATAGGATTTGGAAGAAGAATGGAATTTAGGTGTAATTGAAATAAAGCAGTGTTGATAGGCTCGGAGCAAATCTGGCTGTGTGGCAAGGGGTTAACATATGGCTTGGGCTGAGAAGTGGACTCATGGTCCTGTTTTCTTAGATACTACAAAGTTAAGATAAATGTAGACCGTCAGGTCCAAAAATCCCTTACCTGAGGCTCTGCACCTGGGTGGGTAATCCAGGCTGCTTTTCTGTGACAAATTTGGCTCTGACCCACTAAACAAGAGGGGGATGTAAGAAAGTTTGACAGATTCACATTTCACAGGAATCCCGTGATGCCTCAATCATCAGGATGTGAGGGCCATAAAGAGCTCCAGTATTCCCATCCCAATATGACCCCGGCTCCTGGGGCCCCACGTCACTCTGGGTCTGCATTAGAACACTGCGTCAAGCCTTCATCACTGCCTGGGTGTACCTGGCAGCTCTTCAGCCAGACTGTGGGCTCATGGAGTGCCTGGCCCAAGTTTGGGTCATTATTTTTTTTAAATCCTCACCGGAGGATATGTTTGATTTTAATTTATTTTATTCTTTTTTTAAAAATTATTTTCATTTATTTTTAGAGAGAAGGGAAGGCAGGGAAAAAAGAGGGAGGGAAATACACATTGATGTTTATCTCCCTCTCTCCCTCCAGTCCCTTCTCTCTAAAAAAAAAAAAAAAAAAAAAATAGTGTGAGAAACATCATGAACCAGAGAATCATCAATCAGTTGCCTCCCGTAAGTGCCCCAACTGGGGCCAAACCCGAAATCTAGGTATGTTCCTGGACCAGAAATCGAACCCACAAACTTTTGGTGCACAGAATGATGTTCTGACCAACTGAACCACCTGGCCAAAGCAAGTTTGGGTCATTTTTCCTCAGCCCATACCTGGCATGGAATTACCAGTAAGCAGTCAGTCCATGTTCATTGAATCTAACTATTGATAGATTTTCTAAATGCAAAGAAAAAGAAGTGGAAGGAAGCATATCAAAATGATAGCACAGTCTGTGTAAGAGAGGTGGGAATGTGAGTGATTTAAAAATATCTTTCCCAAAATGAAAATTTCTAAAATATAGCCAATATTAATGTCCTGAAAAAGAGAGAATGGAATTGTTGACCATTTTAAGATTAAAAAAGGAATTATTGATCTTTAATGTTTTTAAAAAGGGAACTAAATTGTTGACATCATATAATTAAAAAGAGAACGTTACAACACTGCCCTTTTGCAAATGCCCTTTTGCATTTTTAAAATGCAAAATGCCCTTTTGCATTTTTAAAAGGAAATTGAAGTATTGCTGTTGTGATTTTCCAAGTGGATTGTTCTTCACTCTTTAGAAAACAAAAAACAGAAAATTGTTGGTGTTGGCATCTAATTACTCAGAAGTTAAATTTTTTACCAAGTGACTTTTAAAAAAATTTTTATTGGATTGGGATGACATTGTTTAATAAAATTATACAGGTTTCAAGATTATATGATTTTTAAAAGCTATTCTATATTTGGCATCTATATTCAGAGATAAAACAATATTTTTAATGAGTCTTGGTCCTGGAGATTCCCACAAAGCCCTGTTATAGATATGGGCCTCAGACATTTCCTTGCTCCAGGTCTGTATTGCAAGGGACACTGTTCAGCAAAAGCTGCTTCATCTGTCTCAGAGTAATCACAGACTTTCACAGTAGCAGGTTTCAGGGGTGTCTTCTAGGACGGTGAAAGCAAAAGCTCAGTGTCTGATTGGTAACTTGTTCCACATACATCAAGACATTGTTTTTACACTTCTGACCTACTTGTGTGACTAGATAGTTCAAACATTTTCACTGTTTGTTTCACTGGAACGAAACCCAATATCATCTTTACATCAGCAATTACCATGTTGGAGATTGGATGGCTCCTTGTGTAGCAGCCTCGATGTGGTTTATTCTTTTATCCTTTGTTATAGGACTTCTGTTCAGCTAGATTTCAGGCAATTCTGAATGACGGTTGTTCTGTAGTTTAGTTGTCATTTTGATGTGGTTATGGGAGGATGTGAGTACACATTTACCCAACCTGCCGTCTTGACCCAAACCTTTGACTATATGGTTTTTAAAGGATCTGAATAGTTGAGACTTGGAGATTAAACAAGAGGAAATTGAATTAGTGATAAAATTGTTGGCCTTTTAGGCAAGATTTCCTAACTCTCTGTTGCCCAGGTATGAGAAGCATGTCATAGCAGTTCTCAGCGTCCCCCTGTGGCTAGGTGAAGGGCGCCTAAGGACCCACTACCCAGGCACAGGGTGGAATTTTACACATTTGACTGCACTTCATCCTAAAACTATTTTGGAAAATTGTCTAAGGGCCCTTCCCTGACCCATTAGGAAGAAGTAACTGCTCAGCATTTGCAACCTTGCTGTGCTTTGGGAACACCCGACAGTTACTTATATCACCTGGCACTGACTCTGTGTGACTCAGTACAAATGATTAACATATGCTAGTTCCAGAATTCCTTCCATCCTCCCCCACAACCCCATGACACAGAGGTCTCTGCTCTGCTTGACGCAGTTTCTTCCTTGCCCTCACTTGGGTCTTGCCAGACCAGTTCTTGGGCTTTTGTAGGGGCGGGAGTGGGAGTAAGGGCTGGAGGAGACTTTTGGGGGGAGACTTGAGATTCCAGGAATGGTTTTAGGAGAAAAATGTGGGGCAGTTGTTATATGTGGTGACAGTGCATGGGGAAATTTTAAAAAATGGGAATTTTGAGAAGTATTATTGATACAATCACTTTGGAGAACAATTTGGCAGTTGGTAAAGTTGCAAATGAGCATACCCCCCACTCCGCAATTCCATTTCTCAGAATATACCCTAGAGAAACTTACACATGTGCACCTGGAGATATGTCCAAGGACATTCATTGAGGCACTATTTATAATCACAAAACAATTGGCTGTGCAGTGAATGTCCATCAGTAGGGGGAGCAGGTTAAATAACTGCTACAAAACCAGTAGCAGTACGCTGGAGGTATAGAAATCAGCCTGGATAGTCCTCAGAAACATAGTGTTGGGTAAAATAAGCAAAATCATCCATATGGCATGAAGCCATACATGTATTTTTATTCATTTATTTATCTATTTACTTATTTTTTATTTTTATTTAAAATTTTTTATATTAAAGTTTACACTCAACATTATTTTGTATTAGTTTCAGGTGTGCAGCATAGTGATTAGACAATCATATAATTTACAAAGTGATTCCCCTATTATTTCCAGTACCCACCTGGCACCAAACATAGTTATTACAATATTACTGACTATATCCCCTATGCTGCACTCTACATTCCCTTGACTGTTTTGTAACTACCAATTTGTACTTCTCAATCCCTTCACCTTTTTCACCCAGCCTCCCAACCCTCCTCCCCTCTGGCAACTATCAATCTGTTTTCTGTATCTATGAGTCTGTTTCCATGAATGTATTTTTAGGAACTCAAACAATGCAATATATTGTTTATGAGTATTTATATGTGCCATAAAAATATAACAGCATGGAGGAGAAGGATAAACACCAAATTCATTTTGTCAGTCAGGATAGGTTAGGATCATGCTTCCGTAACAAACACCCCAAATCACTGTGGCTTATAACAAGAGCTTGTTTCTTGTTTGTGCTACATGTCCAGCAGGGGTCAGCAGAGGCCCTGTACCATGTCACCTCACTCTGGGACCAGGCTGACCTGTAGCCACCAGTTGCCAGAGCAGAGGGAAAGAGAGCGTGGCAAGTCATCCTGTCTCTCAAATCTTCCCTTGGCCAGAGGAAACCACATGGCCAAGCCCAACTTCAGGGGGCAGGCAAGAGCTATCCTACTCTGTGCCCTGAAGGAAAAGCTATCCTACTCTGTGCCCTGAAGGAAAAGCAGTAATGGGGTGATGACCCCACACCCATGATGATGGTGACCCCTGGGAAGAGTACAAAGGAGCCTCCACTTTAGCTGTAGCCATTATTTTAGAAAATATGAACAAAAAATGTGAAATTTGTTCATTCTGGAGGAAAGCTACCTGGGTGTGTCCTACATTATTTGCTATGTTGTACCTTTAAAACTTTCAGAAGTAGAAATACAATTTTTAAAGGGAGGGGGCAATGGGACAGCATTAATATTAAAAATTATATATGTGTGTTCTCACTGGGACCATATTTCCTTTCACAGTACTCAGCAAAAACGTGAGTGAAGGAAATAGTTGTTTTTAATGTTGTTTTTGGCTGTGTGGCAGCATTCCTGGACCTCGACAACAGCTCAAGGGGCTCCGACCTCATTTTTGGCATTGCACGCGTCTCTGTGTGTGCCTCTGCCCCCCAACGGCGAGTGCTCTCCCCAGGTTGCCCTGCTCACCTCTGTACTCCCAGCCCTGAACTTTCCACAAAGGAGGTGCTAGTAAATGTTTTAATGGATGATTCTGATATGCTTATTTCTTTCTAAATAATGGTCTATTTTGGGGCAGGATCCATGTCGTCTTCCCCCTCTTAGCCCTTCCCTGGGACAAGGAATGAATGCTTGTTGAATGAATGAATGGCTGTAGTTCTCCTTCCCCAGCCCATCAATGGGAGCAGAAAACACATGGCCCTTCCCACTCCACCATGAGCCTCCCAAAGAGCTGGAAAAGTCCATTTTTCTGCAGATTCTACCATGTTTTTCTGTCTGCATTGAAAAGCCAAGGATTGTGTATGGCTACACAGGGCAACCAACTTCCCAGGACTCTCCCAGTTTCAGCACTGAAAGTCCTGTGTCCTGGAAACCCCTTCAGCCCAGGGCAAACTGGCATGGTTGATCACCATGTAGCAATTCCCTTCTTCTCTCTGGGTCTCTTTTTTTTTCTTCTTCTCATCTTCATGTAAAAGAGTTGGAACTGGTCTTGTCTGTGCATATCAAATCTATGATTTTAGGAAAGGGCTGGAGGGGAAAAGGTGAGTCAAAGAAGGAAACAAGACTTGAGTTGGCATTTTCTGAGAAAACTTTATTGTTTTTGCAAAGCATGTGGATCCATATCGTCACCCAGGCCTTGGTTCTAGTGGCTTGCCATGGTCTGGAAAAACAGGGGGAAAAACCCAGAATAGTCTAGTTAGGAGCGCAGGTTCCGAAGCCAGATGGAACTGGGGTCAACTTCCAGCCATACCATTCATTAGCTTTGTGACCCTGGGAGTGTGACTTTACCTCTCTGAACCTCAGTTTCCTCATCTGTATAATAGGGATAATCATTCACCTCATGGGGGTTTTAAATTAAGCTATTAACTAAGATGCTTATTACAGTGCCTGATACATATTTAAGTAGTTTATAAATGATGACTATTACTCTTATGTACATTACTAGTGTCCCCTGACCATTCAGCTCCAGGGGATATTGGCACTGTCACTGGGGCCTGAACTCCTCCTAGCACAGCTCATCATTATTGCTCATTTGATTATCTATCCCCCCACGAGGCAGTCTTTGTACACATTGCTTTGTCCTTACATGACAAGAAAAGACCCAGACCAGAGGAGGCACTTCATAAACACTTGTTGAAATAAGGAAGTTCAGAAGTAGTTCAAAGCTCCACCCAGAAGCCATCAAAGTTCTTGGGGCCACACTGTAGCAGAAAACATCCCCAAACCCTCTGGAATGTCACCAAGGGCCCCTTCACGACTGACCTGCTCGGGTCCTTTGAGTCCCTCCTCAGGATCTGCTGTGCTCAGCCTCCTCCCCCCACCGCTGTCCCTCCCCTCGGCACCTCTGGAGAGCAGCACCTGGAGCCCTCCTGGCTAGCCTGCCTGCTCACCTCCTGGATCCAGTCGTTAAAGGCTGAGACACGCGTGAACACAGTGGGCTTCTTGCGGGCGTTGCAGCCAAAGGCAGAAACGAAGCTGGCCACACCGTGGACCTGCCAGGAGCCATCTGCAGCAGGGCAGTTGAGGGGTCCTCCAGAGTCACCCTGGAACCATCAGAGAGCAGCAGGGCGCTGAGCCATGTCTGAGCTTTAAGGAACGGAATTTGTTCTGCCTTCGGGGATATTTGACCTGTCTGAGCCTCAGTTTGCTTATCTATGTTGGGGGGTAATATCGGACTTATGGGATGTTGTGAGAATTAAATGAGATGATAAGTATATGATCTTAGCATAATGCCTAGTAGAAAGGAAGCAATTAATAAATGGTAGTTCCCATTATTAGTACCACAGTTAACTATTAATGTTATTGCTCATACTCACTTATTATACAATGATAGTTTGGTTTAATGATAACTTCAGGACAACAGAGTCGAAGATTGACTTAGAGGTCAATATCCCTTGCTGTACTGACAGGGAAGCCTCAGGACCGGGGGCGGGGGGGGGGGGGGACAGTGACTTGCCCAGGTCAAGTCAGTGTGCAAACTAGGACTAGAATCCAACGGTCATGACTCCCTAGGCTGAGAATGTGTGTCTTGACTACCTGGCTTTCTCCTGGTCCTCCCTGGCCTGGAAGCTGAATTGGGGCAAGGAGGTAAGATTCCCCCTGCGCCTTCCAGGCAGATGGCAGTGGCATCCCGGGGCCCTGCCTCCCCAGTTGTGTGGCTGTAGCTCAGCACCAGCCGGGGCAGAGGAGAGCTGACTCACGTTGCACCCAGAGCGGATGTCCCCACCAGCGCACACCATGGTCCTCTTCAGGGAGCTGCCCCACCAGTCCCACTTGGAGCAGCG
This sequence comes from Mormoops blainvillei, assembly GCA_004026545.1. Lineage (NCBI taxonomy): Eukaryota > Metazoa > Chordata > Mammalia > Chiroptera > Mormoopidae > Mormoops > Mormoops blainvillei. The sequence goes on from PVJD01008815.1 coordinate 49,655, forward strand.
CTCATAGTCCACCACGGGCAGCAGGGCTTGCTGCAGCTTGTCGGGGAGTGGCCCACCAGCTGCGGGGGAAGAGAGCACTGAGTGGGGGGCAGGGATCATGGGGTACAGGGCTTGGGCTGGGGTCTGGGAGTCAGGGCTGGGAGCCCCAGTGTGGGATGGAGGCTCTGAGACAGGCAGCTCTTCTGACTGGGGAGGTGGGGACTCTCTTCCCACCCATCATATAGTCCTGCCTGCTTTGTCTACCTGCACCCCCAGCACTCGGCACTCGGCAGACACTAAAAATGTTCAATGGGACATATTCATGTTTGGGAGGGTGGCGCGAGAAGACTTCTGCTGGAGGAAGGATGGGAAAATAAGTGCAAGGACGGCTCCTGGTGTTGCCCTCCATCCCAGCTCCCAGGCCCTATTTTTCTGCCTACTGTCCCTGTGGTTGGGCAGAGGGTCAGCACATACTAGAGAGACGGCCCCAGCCACTGATGTAGCAGGGTGCCTCATCGGGCAGGATGTCGTCGGCCGGAGGGAGGCAGGCAAGCTTGACTGAGTCTCCCAGCTGGGCAGGGCGAGACAGCTTGATGAGGGCGATGTCATTGCTGAGGAGGAGGGAAGAGTCTCGGAGCTTGGTCCTCTGGCCGGACCAAGCCCCACCTCCCAGCCCTTACTCCAGATATTTCACCTCCAGGCTGCCCCCTCTTTCTCTCTGGGCCCCTTCAGCTCCCTGCTCACCCTTGACCTTCACAAATGCCCTCAGCTTTTACCCCAGTGGTCCTCGCGCTTCAGCTGCATCAGGATCACCAGGAAGTCTTGTGAAAACACAGGTTGCTAGGCCCCAGCCCAGAGATTCTGATGCAGGCAATCAGATTGGGGCTCAAAAATTCACAGTTTTAACAAGTTTCCAGGGAATGCTGACGCTGCCGGCCCCGGGGACCGCGCTTTGGAAGCCCCTGCTCTCTGTCTTCATCCACTTGCTTATCTCTCAAGTCACTTCATCTGGGTCTGACTCCTCTCTCCACTGACCCAGGAGCCCCATGAGGACGGGCCAAGTTCTTGTCATCATGGTTCCTCACTCTTGTCCCACACTTTTAGGGGATCTGTCCTCTCATTTGACCCTCCCACCAGAAAATTCTGAGCCAACCAGACACGCAATTTTGCGTATGTTTGAGGGGCTAAAGGAGCCCTGTCTTGTGTCCTCACCCAGTGATTGCCTCCTTTTTTTGTATTTGTAATTTTATTTAATTCATCTAAGTCATCCACAGTTAGAATTTCCACAAGAAAGTCGAACATGAAACATTTAGGAAACATTTATCCTTAAAATTTATTATTTTATCAAGAATAATTGTATTTTTTATATGGATAAATTCACAGAAATTTACCTTCTTACTTTCTGGAAAAAAATCATTACACCTCTAAGAAAATTAAGAAATACAACATTATCATGAATTTGAGGTTAAAAAATCCTTATATAAATTTGAGGGTCAATTATTTCTAAATCATATTAAAATTGAACTCATACTAGTTTCCAAAGAAAACTGAACTGAATAGTTCCTGATCTTTACCATTATATTTGCTTTGAATAAAGAATTAATTTACCATTATTCTTGCAAAAAATTAACATAACCTAACATTCAATGTTAAGGATAATCTTTTAATAATCCCCCAAAGATAGATTAATAGACACTAAGAACCAATCTTTTTTCTGTACTAGTCCACTTCTCTATGTACTTAGCTTTGAACTATACAAAAACCACTCTTAAAAAAAAAGGAACTTGGAAATCGTGACGAAAACAAAGGAAAATTTGAATTCAGAAAGAAAAAATTTGCAAAGTCTGATTAACCTCATAATTACTCCAACAGAAAATTGCACGTATGGTAATGGATGGTAACTAGACTTAATGTGGTGATTGCCTCCTTGACCCTCGTAACCACCCAGGAAGCCCAGAAGTTCGCTCTTGACGGGCGGTAAAGCTGGGACCCAGACAAGGGCAGGGACTTTCCCAGGCCACAGAACGACTTAGTACTAGAGCCTGACTCAAACACAACACAAAATCGTAAACTTACTTAAAACATGTTTTTTTTTGCTCATCAGTTTTTGTTAGTGCTTGTGTATTTAATGCGTGGCCCAAAACAACTGTTCTTCTTCCAGGGTGGCCCAGAGATGCCAAAAGGTGGGACACCCCTGTCAGACCTTAAAGGCTCTGCTGGCTCCGACCCGCAGCGTGTAGAGCCTGGGCACAGATTGCTCTCGGCTCCACTGACCCTGGGAGTCTTCTCAGAATTGGCTTTGGGTCACAGAGGGATAAGTAGAGAAGCCCCTAGGTCTCAGGCCTGGGAGTTCACTTACCCACAGACCACGCATTTGGGGTTCCAGAGTGGGTGCACGAAGAGGTCCTCAGCATTGATGGGGATCACCTGTTCGGGGCCCTCTTTCTCAGCCCGGTCATACTCTCCCAACACAACCTGGTAGGTCAGGGACTTCCTGCCAGTGGAGGTAAGGTCAGTCCAGGCCTGAATGGCCTTCCTCCCTCACGCGCACAGTCACCCACCCCACCGTGGCCAGCCTGGATCACATGCAGGGACAGGGCAAATGAGAGAACTCACGAGATGCAGTGGCCCGCAGTCATGACCCAGTCAGGGGCAATGAGGCTGCCCCCACAGGTGTGGTGAAAGCTTCCATTCTTCTCATACTGCAGGGAGACCTGGGGGCCAGGGAGGGAGAAGCCTGTGTGGTCTGGACCCCACAATGAGGGTTGCTACCCATGGCTGTATAAGTCATGCATAACTCCAGAGGGATTTATTTACGCAGAAAAGAATGGTGTCTAGAAATAGGCAGTGCCCAACCTATACAACTGCTCATGGAAGCCTTGTCACTTTTCCACTAGAATCACATTCTGACTCTCCAAAGCCCTCCAACCCCCAGCCCTATGACCTCCATGGGGACCTCAACATTCCCTGTCCTTTAACCTTCTGTCTTGAGAGCTCCAAAGCCCTCTGTTCTATCAGGCCGCCAGTTCTTCTGAACCTCAGTTCTTTCAAGGCTTCTTGGGCCCTCTGAGGCACAACCTACCCAAAGTCCTTTGCTTCTCTTCTCATCTCCTACATTCTGATTTTCAAAAGCTCTCTCTGAACCAGGGCTTGGCAAACTATAGCCGGTGGGCCCAGTCAGGCTTATGGTCTGTTTTTGTACATGAGATTACTGGGAAATGGTCACACTCATTCATTTACGTTTCATCTGTGGCTGCTCTCATGCTACAATGGTAAAGATGAGTCATTGCAATAAAAACTATATGGCTAACGAAGGTTAAAATATTCACTCTCTAGTCCTTTATAGAGCAAGTTCGCTGACCTCTGCTACAAACTGGTGCCATCCAATAGGACTTTCTATGGTGATGGAAATGTTTTACATAGTTTTAAAATTTTTATTTACTGATTTTCTTTTTGGAGAGAGAGAGAGAAAGGAAAAGAGAGAGGGAGAGAGACAGACAGGCAGACATTGATTTGTTGTTCCACTTAGTTATGCATTCTTTGGTTGATTCTTGCATGTGCCCTGACCAGGGATTGAACTCACAACCTTGACATATCAGGATGACGCTCTAACCAAATGAGCTACCCACCTAGGGCAACCTTATTTAATTTTAATTAATTTGAATTTAAATAACCATATGTGGCTAGCTGTTACTCTGTTAGTCCAGTGGGCTAGCCCTTTGTGCCTCCCTCCACTGACTTCTATAAAACCTTTTGGCCATTTATTGCTTTTAGACCTTATAACCCTTTTATGTAGTTCAAGGAGTCTAGAAATGAGTCCCCAGAAATCTCCCTTCCTATACAGTGTTGAGCAAAATAGGTTTACAGTTGTGAATACGTGAAACACAGAGTTTATTCTTGTCTTATTATTTATTAATTATTGTGTCATTTTCCATATGAACAACAGTAACCTACTTTTGCACCACCCTGTATGTAGAGACTGAAATTCCATTTAGTGCACCAACCCTTGGGGTAAACATCGCCCTCCCCAGATTCCACTTTTAACTTGCAAACGACCCCATGAGGTTTACAGGTTGAATGGGCAAAACATCCATGTGGAATAGACTGTCCAAGGGTTTTCTGGTCTTTGGAGCTGAAGTGGATACCAGGGGCAAAGCAATGGGGTTAAGACTGGATACCTTGCAGTCAGAGCATGAGGTGCAGAGCCTATGGCGGGAAAGAGTGCTGCTGGTGTTACTCTTACCTGCCAGGGCCAGCTGTAGGGGATCGCATCCTCACCATTGACCACCCGGGTGGACGGGTTGAAAGAAGGTCGGCCGCACCCGGAGGCTAGAAGGGAGAGTAGAGGTGTCAATTAGCTAGAGGGACCCAAAAGCAAAGAAGAAGCCTGGGTCCCAGTCCCAGCTGTGCCATAAATTGGCTCTGTCCCCATGCAAGCCCCTTCCCCTCTCTGGACCTCAGTAACCACATGTGAACAGTGAGCATTTGGACGAGAGCAGAGTCCTTGGAGTCTAGGGATGGAAGTGAACATGTGGCCTCTTCCCATGGCAGCACTGCAGGGTCTGGTGCACTTAGAACAGTGCCTAGAGCCTAAGGGCCTTTGGGAAGTGAGAGATATTATCATGAAAAGAAGTGGCTTTGGAATAAGACTGCCTTATTTTGGGTTCAAAGTGCAGCTATGCCCCTCATTCTAAGATGGGTTACTCTACTTCTCTGAGGATCGGTTTCTCCTCTGTAAAGTAGGGATAATAATAGGACTAACCTCATGGGACTGTTGTAAGAACTATACGAAATAAGAAGAAAAAATCCTTAGCATTCTTCCTGGCGTATAGTAAGCACTCAATTAACATTATCTATTACCATTACTATCAGTTAAGGAAGGCTGCTTGGAGGAGGTTTCCCTACGCTGGAATGTAATATGGCAGAGAGACCAGGAAAAGGTTAGACAACAGAATATGGAGTGGGGTAGAAGGAGTATGAGAGGAGAGTTGGAGGGTTAAGCAAAGGAGCAGGAATTCCAACCTAAGCAGTCTAACCACAGAGCCCGAACTCATCACCGTTAGACTGTGTTTACTGGCCCCCTTGAGGACTCCCGCCATAGCCCCTTGGGTCTTTCTCCTGACCTGACCCACCCATGGCTTCCCCTCCATTATCCTGCCCCAGCACCAAGCTGAAAGCCCCCACAAGCATGCTCTAGGTATAAGCTGAAGACCCCCTCCTATAGTTGTTGGGTTTATAACAGACTTCAAGGGCAGGTGGCAGACTTCAAGGGCTCCTGACCAAGTGCAGCATAGACACAGGCTAGGGTCTTACCAAGGGCCACCAACAGGAGGGAACTCAGCAGCCGGAACATCGTGACTTTTGAGATGATAGGAAAGTGACCCAGAGCCTGGGACTCTAATATAGGGCAGAAGGTAGGTGTGGGGTTGAACCGGGCCCCATTTCCGGAACAGGTGATGTAAGGCCAGATCTCCCATGGTCCAAGGCCATGACCTCACACATTGCAGATTAAGGGGGGAGGGCAGGTGACAGCCAACAACAGGACCTGGAGTTCTACACAATGCCACCTGTGTAGCCACAGAGTTCCCTCATGTGCCTACATAGGTGACATTGAATGGCCTGCTGATAACAGGGGAGAGGGAAGGAAAGTTCCCATCAGAACAAGCCAGCCTATTCCAGGAAAGAACATGGGCTTTGGAAGTGGCCATACCTGAATTCAAATCCTGACACCTCCAAGCTCTGCAACCTTGAGCACATGGCTTAACCTCTCTGAGCCTCACATTTCTCATCTCTAACATGGGATGGATATTAGTATCCACCTCAATAAAATTTTTTTCTGTATTTTCTCTGTATCAGGTGGTACTAGGGGTGCAGCTGTGAACAAGACATGGTCCCAGCTCTCTCAGAGCTTGAGTCTAACAGGGCAAACAATGACAAATCAAAAATAATAACAATAAGGTTATTTCTGATTGTGGTGGGAGGTACTCTAAAAAGAATGACACGTGAGAGGCTGGGATGGGAATGGGAGTGACTCATTTAGATGGGGGGCCGGGGAAATGACATTTGGGCTGAGCAGGTTTGAATGAGTCCCACAGGATAAGTAAAAGCCAGCCATGGGACGCCCTAAAGGAAAAGCCCTCCAGGTGGAGAGGACAGCAAGGGCAAAGTTCTGGGGGCTGTAATGAACTTGGCTTGTTCAAGGAGACGGGGGTCAGAGTGGCTGGAGCACATTCAAGGTGGAGAGTGGGGGCGGCGAGGTCAAAGAAGAGGTGACACCTAAAGCCGAATTCACTTGTGATCTGGCGGTTCCATTCCTAGTGTAGATCCTTAAGAAAATCTCACACATGTGCACAGGAGACATGCACATTTAAGTTCCAGGCAGCCCTGTCCTCAATCCTCCATCACAACTCAACTGTCCATCAAAGAGAAGGGATGGGTATGCATAGTATATTCAGAGGATGGAGTTTTAACCAGCAGTTGGAAAGAATGAATCAGTGACAAGCTGTGAAGTAGATAATTCAGTCCTGGAAAATTAAATGCAGATTATTGACCTTTTTATAGAGTTAAAAACAACTAAAATTTAAAATATATTTTTTAAGAAATACAAGTGGGTGAATACAACTGTATGAAAAAGCAAGCAGAGGCCTGAGGGATGCAGGGTTCTGGATGGTGGTTGGCTCAAGGCTATGGAGGGGTGAGGATGACAGGGTACATGTTGCAACAGGTTCTAGCTTTGCTTTAGTCGGTTTTGTTTTTGTTTGGGGTTTTCTGAAGGTTAATTTACCTAACGAAATTTGCCAGTTTTAACATAAAATTAATATAAGTTTTGACAAACATGTAGTTTCGAAGCCACCACCACAATCGTGATAGGAACTCTTTCGGCCCCCAAAATTCCCAGCCTGCCTAGTCGCAGGCTGTCCCACCCCCACCCGTGGCCCCAGCAACCAGTGATCTGCTTTCTGTCACTACAGCCTTGTCTTTTCGAGAATCTTTACTACAAAAAGAAGCTACAGTATGTATTTTTTTTTCTGAGCGTCTTGTACTTATCATAATGCTTTTGAGATTCATCCGTGTCATTCCGTTAGACGTGGTGTTGAAGGTGCTAACTACATTATTTAAAATGACTATGTGTCTAACTAAATAAAAGTGGCCCACAAGTGAACTAATCATACTTGAAATAATGATGGGAGTATGTCATGTACTGAGGATTATAATTTATCTAATTCTATTACCTGAAAGAGAGAATAAGAAAAAGAGAGAAGGAGGTGGGTGAAGCACAGACCCTGTAGGGTTTCTTTGCAGGTCAGGTAATAAGGAGTTGGGTCTTTATTCTAAGCATGAGGAGAAACTATGGGGGAGAGGCGAGGGTGATTAAGTGGGGGACAGACCTGGGACCTCATTCGGACTTCTAAAAATTCTTTTCTTGGGTGCTGCGTGAAGGATTGTGGGTGAGAGAGAGGGGGACCAGCGGGCGCTATATCGGAGCTGAGGCAAAGCGTGAGGCGGGGAGGGGCTTGGCCTTGGGTAATACAGATGGAAATGGAGAGACCAGGCTGGGTGTATTTTAAAGGCAGAGCAACACCTGAGATCATCTCTGTGAAGTGTGAAGCACAGTGCCTGGCACAAAATCAGTGAACTTAGATCACATTAATCCATAGAAAAGACTTAGCACATCCTTGTTAGCTGTTGGAAACAGCTCCCCAGCCCAGGGCCAGCCTGTTAAAGGTGCACAATAAATGTTTGCTAAATTAGGCAAACTGGCTCTGCAAACTTTCCTGAGTAATCCTTGTCACCCCTCAAAACCCTGACCCGTGAGAGCGGCCAGACTCCTTCGTGCTAGTGCTATGACTGTGCAGAGCCCTCCTCTGGGCTCCCACGTCCCAGAAGCACAGAGGGAAGGCAATGCTTAGCTGCTTCAGATGGATCCCTAAATGTGGAGTGTCAGGCATCAGATGGGCAGATACTCTATCCGAAGTGCACCCCCCATCACGCCCTGGGTGAGGTCTGCCACCCCAACCGCCCGGGCCCACAGAAAGTGTGGACACGACAGAAGCAGCTGTGAAAAGTCTTCAAACTGTGATAAAAATAGTCATGCCCTCCCTCACCACCTGTTCTCTCTGGGCCTGGACATGTTTGTTTGCTCAGCTTTAAAGCTCTCAGACCCTGAGCTGGGGAAGAAAGAGGGAGGGGTGAGAAAGGGGGGTAGGCGGGTCAGAAACGCCCAGATTCCTCTGAAGAATGGTGAAACTGAGCCTAAAATGATCTAATGATCAAACCCATTGCTTCTGTCTGACAGACGGGAAAGTTAAGACCCAGAGAACCTCAAGGTCTGGCTTAAGGCCCTCTGGTTGGTCACTGCCTGGCCTGGCAGAGAGTAACCCCTAGCCACCCCTAAGTTCACACAATAAGCTGTCCCGGCCTTTATCCAGGTGGCCTTGAGCAGGTCCCAGCCTCTCTGTGGGCTCTGCGGGCTGACCTACGGCCATCTTGGCCCTCTGCCCTCCAGGACCACTGTTCCCTCACAATCCGCCAGGTCATCTCACCTTCAGGCCTTGCGGACACACTGTCAGCCGCGCTGCTGATTTATCCTGGGGGGGTTTGCTGGCCTAGCAGCAGATGGAGCAAATTCCCTGAAGAGGAGCCTCTTCCCAGCCCCTGGGAAGGGGGAGCGGGCCAGGGAAGCTAAGAGGCCAGCTCTTCGGCAGGCCTCCGCCGGAAGCACCGCGAGCCGCATCCTGAGCGGGTCGCGGAAGGCCCAGTGTTGGGAGAGTGTGGGGAATCCGGAGGTAGGTCTGGGGGAGGCGAGGGAAGGTGGAACAGCTGGGGAGTCTTTTTCTTGAGGAGTTCCATTATTTCTAGTTCCCACCTGATGGGAAGTTCCTTGAGGACAAAACTTTCCCTTGTTCGCCTTTGAATCCCAGCGCCTAGAAGAGACCTAGCACACAGTAGGTTCTCAGCAATACTCACATGACACTCAGAGAGGCAACAACCGACTGAATGAAGCTAAAGGACTCTTCAAATGCCTGACTCTTCCTGCCCTGAAAGTACCGTTGACCCTGACACAACGGGCACATCTGGAGGATGGGACTCTGTGTGTCAAGGAGCTCGGGACAGTGGTTTGGAAGAGCAGCGTTCTACAGGGTATTAACAGATGTTCGGTGACAAACGGACCCACAGGAACGGAGCCCCGTGAGGCAGGGGGCTTTGTCTGCTTTGTTCATAGCTGGGGCCTCAGACCTCAGAACAGAACTCAGTAGGCACACAGTAAAGAATCCAAGGTCAAATGCGATTCCAAAATACATATTAAACAAAGTTCACATTCTTTCCTGCAGGACCTCTCAGAGCCTTTAAGGTGGCAATGTTTACTGTGTGTCACACACAGTGATCTTAAGTCCAGCACTCCGTAGTGCCTCATTGCCCTGGAGTTCCCTGTACCAGCCCCATCCCTCTCAGGTGGGACAGCCCAGCCTCAGGGATGGGGAAGGAGGCCCAGGATCAAGCAAGTGCTCCATCTGCCCTGCAGTGACCCCGAGTAGCCACTGAAAAGACCCAAGGCTGGGACCACATGCAGGTGGCTCTTGTCCCAAGGAAGCCAGTGCCTCAGCTGGGACCTGGGGGGTGGGGATTACTGGTCCATCGTGCTGGGGAGGGGTGAGGAGCAGGGGCACCCTTCTCCCCACAGCTCGCGTCCTGTCTCCCTGGACCTGAGCAAGGGCGGGGTGGGAGAACCAGCCCCCACCACCAGCTGCTCTGGGGGTTGGTGGAGAAAGAGGTGTGAAGCCCCCCTGCCTTATTTCACTGCCCTCCTGGCACAAACGCATTCAAGAAATATTTGTTGAACACCCACTATATTCTAGGCCTTGTCCTGGTCAGCAGGGGCCCTTCTGCATGACAGCCAGAAGAGAGCGTGAGCAGCAGGGATTTAGTGTCAGCCTGCTGGGTACTCTCCATTGGCTCTCTGCCCCGCTCCACCCTGCCCCACGAGTGACCCGATGGACAGCATCAGTGGGCCCCTTTGTCCTCTGCGTTTGTTCAGGCAATGGAAGGTGCCAGCAGGAGACTGGAGGGCAGGAAGGGAGCAGTTCCAGGAACTATTCCTCAGCCCACTCCCTGCAGGGCCTCAGGTCTGCAATGGCTGCATGGCTCCACCAGAGGCCCTGGCGCCCTTAACTGTCTCCTCCCTCTGCCCCTTCAGGCCGGGTCTGGTATCAGCTCCCCGCCGTTGCGAGCCATGGGGTGCTTCACCATCCCTTAATTTCTCCAACTCTGTCTGCACTTTTGTTTAATATTCCTCAATTCGCCTTTGGGGTTGATTTCTGTTCCCCTTCCAGACCTTGACTGATGACATGTTTGGATGAATAGAGCAGGGACCCCAAATAATAGAGCATAAGATAAGATAAAAACGTATTCCCCTCACGCTGGCTGATGTGGCTCGGTGGATTGAGTGCCAGCCTGCAGACTGAAAATTCTCTGGTTCGATTCCCAGCCAGGGCACATGCCTGGGTTGCAAGCCAGGTCCCTAGCTGAGGGTGTGTGAGAGGCAAGCGATCTGTTTCTCTCCCGCTCTCTCCGTCCTTTACCTTCTCTCTAAAATAAACAAATAAGTAAGTAAGTAAGTAAGTAAGTAAATAAATAAATAAATAAAATCTTGAAGAAACAGTTTATTCCCCTCTAACGTCAGAGTCCAAGCTGGCATTGCAGGTTTGCTCTGTAAAATCCATCCCTATGCTGTGACCTCACCTGCAAGTCATGTGTTTCGGGCTCAGTCGTGCCCCCCACTACCCAAATACTATGTCGAAGTTCTAATCCCCAGCACCTCAGAATGTGATCTTATTTGAACTTAGGCTCATTGCAGGGGTACTTCATTAAGATGAGGTCATTAGGGTGGGCCCTAATCCCATATGACCAGTGTCCTTACCGAAAGGGGACATTTGAACACAGAGAGACACACAGAGGCAACATGACCGTGGACAAACCAAGGAGAAGGGCCTGGAACAGAGCCTCCCTTGCGGCTCTCAGAAGGAACCAACCCTGCTGACACCTACATTTCAGACTTCTAGCCTCTAGAACTGTGAAAGAATACACTTCTGTTGTTTAAATGACCCAGTTTGTGGTCCCAGGAAACTCACACAGCACCACAATCACTCCTACACTACACCCACATTCCAGACAGAGAATATCAAAGGACAAGCATGTGCTTTATCTTTAAGCATCCAACCTGGAATTTGGATTTGTTTCTTCTGGTCAGAAATCAGCTCAGGGCCTCCCCTGGCTGCCTGGGAAATGCCCTGTGCACCAGGGAAACTCCTCTTACTGTGGAAGGGAGAGTGGAGGTTGGGGGCTGCCACAGGCCTCTGGCACAAAATGCCGCAGATAATTTTCAGATAAAAGCAGCAGGAAGCCCTGTCTGAGGTAAACGGTTAGGAAGTGTATCAGCTCCCAGGATTTCACTCCAAGTTCAGAGGTGGGAAGTGGGGAGCATGGGAGAAGAACACCAAGGTCTGGGTTCTGTTCTCTGCCCTTCCCGTGGCTCTGTCCTGCTCAGGCCGGGAGTCAGATGGCTGATGGTGTCAGTCAGGGTCAAGCCAGAAAAGAGAAATCTTAAATACTTGAAATTCAGGGACTTGGTTACCCAGGTGAGAGAAGTGCTGAGAAGACAAAAGGGAAGGTGGAGGAACCCAGGGGTTAGCTTCACCTGCCTCCAGGGCGGAGGTGAGCCAGGGAGGGTCTCCCAGCCCAAACCTATTAAGTGGGAGAAGGTGTAGGGAGAGAAATACCCTAGTTTCTCCCTTCCTGCTGCCTTCCAATCTCCCAGTCAATGTCTCCTGTTGGTTTAACCCAGCTGGAAAGCAGGTGTCATTGGTTTCTGGGAAATCCAGTCTGCAGGAGTCAGTCCTCCCATCCCCCTTCCCAACCCCAGTGAGGAGTAAACCTAAGGCTGGAGCTCCCATGGGAGGTGAAGGGTGCGATGGGGCCGGAGACCTCTGTAGGGTAGGCGCCTCAGAGCAACAAGTGGCCTTTGAAGGTCTCTCAAGGAGAGAACATGATCCAATGTAAGTTTTCAAACTATCTCTCTGAGTGGAAAACAGTTTAAAGAGGGTCAAGAATACCATCAGGGAGACTAACTGAGAGTCTACAGAGGTTGTCCAGATAACCAGGGTGGGGCAGTGGAGAAGCAAATGGGCTGAGGACAAGGGATGTGCTCAAGAAAGATGAAGCCAGGACGTAACAGGAGAATCACACGGGATGTGCACAAACAAGCCAGGTCGACCCAATTCTGTGTCCCAGATACATGGCCACTATATGGGAGCTTGCACACAGCAGGCTCTCACTCAGTGTGTATGATGTGCATACACAGCCACTGCACATACATGCTCAGCAATGCCCTACACACTACGGCTCATCTTCACGCAGCCGCCGACTTGCCCTTCTACATGGAATAAGCCCTGGAGAGTTCCTATTCCTGGAGGGCTTTCAGGCACAAGAAGCAGGTGGCTCCATTTAGAGAGATGTAAATGGTTCAGGTTTTCTCTCCTAACCAGGAGGTAGGGGGAGGACAGTTGCCAATTTGTTAGCTCAGAGGCACAGTGATGCCAACACAGACCCCGGCTCTTGCTATCTTTGCTCTCTGCCAGCCTCAGCATTTTGGCCTCTCCTCTGGGGCTGCCTCCTTCTTGTCCCAGGAGAAGACAGGATTTGAGAGCAGGCAGGTTTGGGGGGAGGTGATCCTGAGAAATACATGTAGGGAAGCCAGGAAGCAAGATGGGGTTCATTAGTGGACATCTGGAGCCCAATCCCACTAGCGACCCTGGGAGCTGACGCCTCAGAGCTGTCCCAAACACATTCTCCAAGAACACCTCGTGTGCACAGGTTAGGATTAGTCACGTGTATCTCTCCATCATGCCCGAGACATGGGAGGCAAGCACTCACTCAATTATTGCACCTTGGTGCCCCCATATATACACACTGTCCCCACTCATACACCAGAGTACGTACCTCCTCTCCACGAACAAAGATCACTGTCTTAATCTGCTTGGGACGCTGTAGCAAAATATCATCGATTTGGTGGCTTAAACAACAGACATTTATTTCCGAACAGTTCTGGAGGTTGGGAGTCCAAGAGCCAGGTGCTGTCAGCCCCAGTGTCCTGGTTTGCAGATGGCATCTCATTGCATCCCCACATGGCAAGGTGCAGAGAGCAAGGTCGCAAGCGCTCATGTCTCTTCTCATGAGGGCACCAAATCCATTCAGGAGGGGTCCAACCTCATGACCTCATTACCTCTCAAAAGCCCCGCCTTCTAATATCATCGCACTGGCGGTTAGGATTTCAACATGTGAATTTGGGGAGACACAAAAGTTCAATCCGTAACAATCTCTCTCACTGTTTCTTACTCTGGCCTTCGGCTTGCTCCTGGCAAAGGCTAGGACATTAACCATTTCTGACAAGACCTCCGCCCTTAGGAACTCCTAAAGTAGAATTGCCAGCAGAAGTTGCAGTGCAGGCTCAGTGCAGTGGGGGAGCCAGAGCAGCCCCTTCCTGGAGACACCCTGGGACTATTCGGTCCAGGATGTAATCTCTCATGTTACGAGCAGGGGGCGCCCGAGAGCCACAACGGTGCCAGGTCTTTTTTTTTTCCCCTTTTTTATTCCCCCTAATAGGTTGCTTGGTTTTGCGTAAGGGTTTGTTTGCTTTTGGGTGGGTTGAGGGGTTCCTCACGGAGGTTTAGGTGAGTGTAAAGGATGCACTCACCACCAGTTCTACGCACTGCATCACCAGGCTCCATTGCCCTGGCACAGTGTCGGTGCTCAGTTTATGCTACGTGAATGGATGAATAAATGAATGGATAGATAGATAAATGAGTGGATTGATAGATGGATGGATGGTTAAAGGGATACAGAAAAGGAAAATGACCCAAGAGAAAAATAGGTTAAAAGAGAAAACTTGGGGGAAAGGATGGACAGCAGACAGATTAGGGGTGAATCAGAGGAAAAAGAAAAATGCAAGGAAGACAGGAAGGCATGTGCCCCGGAAGGAGCGTAGTGGTGAAGGGGTGGTGACTGAATGGGAGCAGTGAAAAATTTTCTGGCCTCCGCACCTCGGCCCCCAGTGTCCCCTTCTCCTGGGTGCGTCCCACTGCTCCCTGCCGCAATGCTCCCGGAGAGCTGGGACTGGCGCCTTCTTCAAGAGGGCTCCCTTGAGTCTGCAGCTGGGATCAGTCCCTCTTGCTATGCTCCCACAGCGCTGAGGGATGCGACTGGGGCCCCTCTGGTCTGGTTAAAATATGGGCAGTGGAGTCAGAAAGATCCAAGTTTGGTTTGACTTCAAGCTCAACCATCGTTGTATAACCTAGGACAAGATACCCGGCCTCTCTGCAGTTTGGTTTCTCCAGCTGGGGTATTACCAGTAACTCCCTTACAGGGTGTTTGTGACTAGGTAAAACTTAGCATGGCAGTTAGTCCACAGAAAGCACTGAACAGTGGGTGACAATTATTGCTCTCACACTCCAGGAAGTCACATCCTCAAATGGTTTGTCCCATCATCAAGCTGTTTGCTTCAATTTGGGTTCAGAAAATATTGTCATCTAAACGAATAGTGGGCACCGCTGGTTAATGCATGTAAGCGGCCTGAAAACATTCATCTTCGCTTAATTCATTTTTTTTACATGTACAAGAATATTTATTTCAATGTTGTTTGAAATAACAAAACAATTTTTTAAAAAACCCTAAATGTATATTGACAGGAGAGTCAGTGGATTGTGGTACATTTGTAGAATGTAATAATAATGTAGAGTGAAAAAATTATTGGAGCTATGTGTCTCAATATTGATCGATCTCAAAAACATTCCATGGAGTAGAAAAGCAAATTACAGAATATGGCGTTCAGTATAGCATGATATATATAGCATTTGAAGCCATGTGAATCTTTAACATTGGTATAGGCTGTTTAGCAATGCGTAACAATAAAATAAACGTGATAGCAAAGACCTTGGCACCCTCCAAGAAGGGAGGGAGAGAAGTTGATGAGGGCTTCAGGTGGCTTCACTGTATCTATCTGTAAGCGTAAGTTATTCTTGAGTTTCTTGAATGTGGTATGAGGTTTCAACTTCCACAACAACTCTAAGCATGAAGTATGATGAAGAAACTGAGGTCCAAGCAGGCAAGTTTCAGCCTCCAAGAGGCAGGGGTGGGAATTGAACTCAGCTGCCTTCCCTACCAAGCAGGCTGCTCTTTGTTTACTGAACTGCTGGCAGGGGTCTTGGGGATAAAGAAGGTGCCAAGGAGCTAGGGTAGAGCAGCTGAGCTCCACTAGGCTGGGCAAGGAGGGTGGGCCCTGGCCCGCCGGGCTCCAGGCTCAGCCCAGGCCTGGTAGGAGCTTGGGTCCAGGCCAACTCAGGGGAGTTTTCCCGCCTTTCAGTCTGTTTCCTGGCACTGTCCTCGTGGGGTCAGTTGTCTGGGCTGTAGCCAGGCTGGGCAGAGTCTCCACTGCAGGAAATGGAGGCACCTAAGTCCCCAAGGTGGCTCTCCTCCTGCTCCTGCAGCCTCCCTCACCTCCCACCCCAGCACAGGCATCCAGGAGCACAGGTCGAAGGAGAGACATTGAGTGAGCTCTAGTCCTGAGGAGTCCCCAGGCTCCCCACCAGGGACCTCAATACAGACCCCAAACCCTTTCGGAGCAGAGGTGTTCCAGTTGTTCCAGGATATGGCCTGGCAGTCATTTCCTTCCTCCCTTCCTTCCTCCCTCCCTCCCTCCCTCCCTTCTTTCCTTTCTTCCCTCCTTCCTTCCCTCCTTCCTTTCTCCTCTTTTCCTTCCTCCCTTCCTAGAATCCACCAAGTACTGGGGTCTGTGCCAGGCACTGAGAGACAGAGATGAGAGATGGTCCCTACCCTCCAGGGGCTCCACGTCTGCTCAGGAGATCAGACATGCATAGATAAGCACCTAATAGCCATTCAATACATGTTTGGATTGAAGGCCATGAAAACTGTGTAATAAAAGATTACCACTGGAAGGGTTGCTAGAGACTGGTCCATGTGGCCCACAGGAGGGTGGTGACTTGCTCAAGTCACAAAGTGGTCCTGCGGCATAACTGAAAACCAGGACCCAGAACTCCAGATGCAATCACAGCTCTTTCTACTGCATCCCACCCCACTTTTCTAGCTTTCCTTTTTTTTTTTTTAACTTGATGATTGTGAAATATTTTAAGCATACAGAAAATTAAAAAAAAAATCGCACTATGCCCCTTGGGAACTCACCACCAAGTTTTGTCATACCTTCAGGGTGCCGCTGCTGCCTCCCTTCCCAGCCTGAGCCATGTGTTCTCCTTGCTTCGCGGGACATTTTCTTTCATGGGCTCTGTGTGTATGAGGGTGTCTTTAAAAAGAGGCTATGAGGTGTTTTCTGTCTGACACTAACCAATTCTCCAACTCTCCGACACCCACTGGATAGCCAACACATTAATTCATTTCTGGCACTATCTACCTGGTATTAGCACCAGATCCCACAATGTGAAGCGCTCTGCTCCATAAGACTGTCACTACTTTAGAAACCAGTCACGTGTCCCAGAGGCCACCCCCCACATTTCTGACCTACCATCTATAAATTCGGTTTCCTCTGACTCCCTCCTCAGGTATTATAATTTGCTAGAATGGCTTGCAGAATGCAGGAAAACACTTTACTTATGTTTAGCAGTTTATCATAAAGGATTCCAATAAACAGTCAGATGAAGAAATATATAGGGCAAGGTCTGGACGAGTCCTGGGCACACAATGTAAAGACACATGGGTACCATTAATGAGAATGACAGACCTGGAGTGGACTTTAGGGACCATGCAGTCCCACCTTCTATTCAGTTGGACAAACTGAGGTCCTGGTCATTCAGCAAGTTAATACCCAGTTGGGCCTAGAACCCAATTTCCTCATCTGTCAAATAATGAGCAGCCAGGATTCACAGGGAGTTTCCAGCATGCCGACGGATCAACCTCGTGGGGCAGGAATCCTTATTATCCCGTTTACAGATGAGGAATTTGAGGCTCAGAGAAGGGCAGTAACTTGCCCAAGGTCCTTCAGCTGGTAGAACCAGTACAAAGGAGACGCTCATGGTTAAATTGCTCTCTGGGAAGACTAGGGCTTTTACCTCGCAATATCATTGAACGGATCCAGTCATTTAAAACACATTTACAGGAAGGAGAAAACTGTCAGCAGCTGCTGCCATAGCCTCGTGGGTGTGGCAGGAGGAAAACACCTTCACGGGGAAGATGACCTCCTCCCACCGCCCCCCACCCAAGGTGAGAGTCAAGGGAGCAACTTTGCGGGTACAAAGAACCTGTAATGTGTACAAAGAAGAACCGGAAACGGCCACTTGGGCATCAGCAACCTGAGGGTAGGAGGCCTGTGGGGGTGGATGCCCCAGAACAGGGGTGGGTGGGAGGTGGTGGGTGAGCGGAGATGGACAATGGCCTCCTGTGAGCTTCGTGGTGGGAGGCCTGGGCCCAAGGAGAGAGGAGGCCAAAAGACACGAAGAACTGAATGATGGCCATGTATTCCACATCGTGCTGTTTTCTGTCCTGTGCTATGCGGTCGCCCCTCTGTGATCCTGTGCCTTTAAGAAAGTCTGTCACACACAAGAGCTCCATGTCTGTGGCAGTTTGGGACACATGAGGTAGCAGTGGTCATAGTGGAGGGGGTTGGGGGGATGCAACTTTGTTGAGAGAAGATGACAGCCACAGAAGGTGGGGCAGCAAGAGAAGACTGAGAATCGGTCCAGCAGCAGGAATTCAGAGTGAGGGGTGATGAGAAGCTCTAACAGTCCCCTGGGCTTCTCAGAAAAAGTGGGGAAGGCTCTGGACTTCCCATGGCACATGGGATGGAGACATGAGCTACTTCATTTGCTTATTAAAGGAAGGGGTGACCCCGGAAGGCTGGAGGGCTTTGGGGGAATACCTGTTATGCCAAGAAAACGCTGAGCATGGTGTCTCCACTCAGCACATGCTTAGCACAGTAGGGGCAGTGGTAGCAGGCAGGCCTGAGCCGGACTGCTTGGGTTTGCATCTTGGCCGTGTTCCTTTAGGTGAGTTACTCCATCACTGTCCTTCAGTTTCTCATCTGAAAAAAATGGGGATGTTATTAACATCTACCTCATGAGGTTGCAATGAGGAATAAATGAGTGAATGTTTATAAAGCATTTAGTGCGGCGTAGTCATCAGGGTTTCTAGAGGAATGGCACCAATAGAAAATATTCTTAAACCGTGTTTGGACTGCTATAACAAGAACACCATGGACTGGATGGATCAAATGCTAAACACTTATTTCTCACAGTTCTGGAGGCTGGGAAGTCCACGATTGTGGCACAGGCAGACTCAGTGTCTTGTGAGAGCTCCCTTCCTTGTCATGGGCGGCTGTCTTTTCATTGTGTCCTCACACGGTGGAAGGGATAAGGGAACTCTCTGGGGTCTCTTTTATAAGGCACTAATCCCACTCATGAGGGCTTTATCCCTAAGACCTACTGACCTCCCTAAGACCCCATCTCCATACCGTCATCCTGGGCATTAGATTTCAACATAGGAATTGGGGGGAGGGGCACACACTTTCAGTCTAGAGCCATATGCAGCGGGTTCTGTGACTGCAAGCAAAATGATGTATTACAAAACCAGTTTTACTATAGGCTAATTAATAGTTATTATGAACAAGAGTTAAGTCCCTATGGTGTCTTATCAATGTTATAGCTGAAGCAGAACATTAAGAAGCTAGGAAAATTTCTTGGCAAGTGGAATGGGAACAGTGAGACAGCTCAGCAAACTGGCCAAGCAATTTACAGCCAGGTACAGAAGGTCACTAGAAAGCCCCAGGTGCCTAGCAACAGGCAAAACTAGCAAGGGGCCATGCCCCCATGGTGGGCTTTCTTCTCCTGGCAAATCGCTGGTCATGTGGTTTAGACCCCCTGACCTTTCCTCCCTAGAAACAACCTCTAGACCTCAGCTTTATTTCAGTTCCAGTCCTAGAAAAGCAGCAAAGCCAAGCAGGTGACACCAGGACCAGCTGTGATGACTTGTGATGGCCTGCTCTGGTGCTGACCAATCAGTGGCGTCCACAACCCTGAAAAG